>CM031966.1:21022747-21105247 GCA_018749465.1 Paracanthobrama guichenoti | reverse complement strand
ACACACATACATTAACCTTTTGTGATCTTTCTGACTTGTGATTTACCCCAGAATTCATCCAGCATATAATGTACTATAGGTGTACTATAACAGAAAATATTTAATTGTTTTGCCAACATATACACTATATTGCAAAGTTTTGAGATGCCTGCCTTTACATGCACATGAACTTTAATGACATCCCATTCTTAATCCGTAGGGTTTAATATGGAGTTGACCCACCCTTTGCAGCTATAACAGCTTCAACTCTTCTGGGAAGGCTTTCCACAAGGTTTAGGAGTGTGTTTCAGGGGATTTTTGACCATTCTTCTAGAAGCGCATTTGTGAGGTCAGGCACTGATGTTGGACGAGAAGGCCTGGCTCGCAGTCTCCGCTCTAATTCATCCCAAAGGTGTTCTGTCGGGTTGAGGTTAGGCCAGTCAAGTTCCTCCACACCAAACTCACTCATCCATGTATTTATGGACCTTGCTTTGTGCACTGGTGCGCAGTCATGTTGGAACAGGAAGGAACCATCCCCAAACTGTTCCCACAAAATTGGGAGCATGAAATTGTCCAAAATGTCTTGGTATGCTGAAGCATTAAGAGTTCCTTTCACTGGAACTAAGGGGCCAAGCCCAACCCCTGAAAAACAACCCTACACCATAATCCCCCCTCCACCAAACTTTACACTTGGCACAATGCAGTCAGACAAGTACCGTTCTCCTGGTAACCACCAAACCCAGACTCATCCATCGGATTGCCAGACAGAGAAGCGTGATTCGTCACTCCAGAGAACACGTCTCCACTGCTCTAGAGTCCAGTGGTGGCGTGCTTTACACCACTGCATCCGACGCTTTGCATTGCTCTTGGTGATGTAAGGCTTGGATGAAGCTGCTCAGCCATGGAAACCCATTCCATGAAGCTCTCTACACACTGTTCTTGAGCTAATCTGAAGGCCACACAAAGTTTGGAGGTCTGTAGCTATTGACTGTGCACCTCATGCATGCTCACCCACTCTGTGATTTTACGAGGCCTACGACTTCGTGGCGTTGTTATTGTTCCCAATTGCTTCCACTTTGTTATAATACCACTAACAGTTGACCGTGGAATATTTAGTAGTGAGGATATTTCACAAATGGACTTATTGCACAGGTGGCAACCTATCACAGTACCACGCTTGAATTCACTGAGCTCCTGAGAGCGACCCATTCTTTCACAAATGTTTGTAGAAGTGTCTGCATTGCCTGGGTGCTTGATTTCATATATTTTTGGCCATGGAAGTGATTGGAGCAACTGAATTCAATGATTTGGAGGCATGTCCCAATATTTTTGGCAATATAGTATATATTTTCATAAATTATATACAATTATAACATATACAACATGAATTTCAATTATCCTCAATTACGATTGTTATTTTATTATTTATGAAAGCTTTAAACAAGATGTTTAACATAAGCATACAAAATACTGCTAGAGAAAACACTAATTTGTGTAATTGAACTTAAACCCTTATAGACTGTGTGATGTCCCCTAAATAAGAAAATAATGTAACATACAAAACGTGCATTAGTGTTCCTTGTTCTATTAAAAGTCATAATCACAGTCAAGCACTCTATCATAATAAGAGCATGACAATCCGACATGCCGCTCTCTTCCAGGTTAAACAGCAGCAGATGGAGATTGTCTCTGGCTTCGTTTGTGAGCAGAATTAATTAGCAGTCACAGCAGCTGACACATCAGTTTTACACTGACCTGCAATTAAGAATAACACTTCTTTTTGGAGTGTGTGCATAGAACGGCCGTTTCATTGGCAACAGCGTGCTGCTTGATTTGTAATTAAAGTTTCTTTGGTCTCTGAGGCATTATGGGAGTAAAGTGTAAACCTGAGGAACACATGAAGCTCCCAGACAAATTTTCATAACTGATACATTTATTCCACATAATAGCTTTGTTAAGAATCTGAGTGAGCTGTGTTGCTGTCTGCTGTCTACAAAGGCAGCTGCCTTCTAAAGGGCTGTTCACACAGAATGTGTTTTTCAATTCCACTGCGGTACTTTTCCTTTATTTTTTCAATGTAAACACACTAGACAGACATTTTTAACCACTGCATTCCTAGAAACTACTTAAAATGACAGAAATTGTATTTTATTTTCATTAACAAAAATGTATTTGAAGTGTAATTTGATTGTTTAGTTTGTTTATGTGGAGGGCAGGGTTTATGAGCTATACTGGGACCAGCCACCTGGGGGGTGATTGAGAGGTTTTGGCTTCCCTTTTTTAGGACGTGTGCGACACGCTTGGCTGCAACCATATCCTGTTAAAAAATATGGATGTAGTGTCCGTGACGTCACCCGTAGGTTTCTGAAGAGCATTTTTGAAGCCTAAAGCTGGCCACTGCAATCTTGGCAGCACGTCACTCCCGGATAACTGAAAATGGGCAAAGAGGTGGGACATGGGTGGACCTGAGGTGACTAGTTGCTGAAACCACGCCCCCCTAGCTTGACCATAGTGGCAATCCACCTGTCACTCAAGTGACCACGCCCTTAATTATGCAAAACTTTAAGGCTTAATATAATTGAAACGGATGAGTTATTAAAAAAAAATCACCCCCCTCACAAAATTATCTTGACCAAAACCACTTTTTGTACCAGACTGTATAAAAAAAAAATTCTGCTGTAAAGTTTGCCGTTTTAACATGGGGGAGATACAGATCTGACTTCCTTTTGGAGCCTGTGTCTAGCGGCCAGTCGAATAATTGCAGTATAAATTACTTCCGTGTTGGCTTCCAGAGAGACCGCGGGAGGTTGCCGCTTGGCTGCAACGTACACAACAAGCTGCTTCTTCAGTTTTTGCCTTGATACTGTGGGTTACACCATTAATATTCACGTGGACACTGCCTACTAGTGGTCTGCATGCGTAATTGCATGTTGATGCGGACAACAATGCCGAAGTATAATGAAAATCGGACGTAGCGTACAGCGTAGGTCCGACATAGAAGTATAAATCAGCTTTAACACCGTGGCTGAATCCGAAATCGCCCCCTAAACCCTCATTCACTATTCCCTACGTTAGTCCACTAATATAATTCACTTGAAGGAGTGAATGAAAACGAGTGAAGCCGGACAGTCGTTGAGTCTACATCAGCTGTACACTTGTTATTGCGGTGCAATGTGGGATTGAAGGAGTGCACTCAATAATGTCCACTATGGTTTTGGACACCACTACAAATGTCTGTCCCCTCAAATAATGCCCTATTTGAGGGTATAGGGGGTGATTTCATTTTCAGCCCATGTCTACACCGGGTGCGACTGGTTACGCGCCACATCGTGTCTACACTGGACGTGACAAAGCAACCGTTGGAAATCCATTTGTCCTTCCTATGAGAAGTATTGCGACTTGGAGTACGTCATAAATAGAACGAACCATCAGTTTACTGTCTGGGATTTGTTGCGTAGCGTTGCGCCACATCCAGTGTAGACAGCATCACTGATTATAATGGCTTCTATTATAATCTAAATCTAAATTTAATAACCTCAAAAATAGACTGATTTGAAATACTACAGGCAGCAACTCCATGCGGCACACATAATTGATTACAATAGAATTTTACTAGCATGTTGCACTTATACTTTATTTTGAATTGTTTGTATCAATACTTTTTATATTGAATAAAATACAATTATATTTAGGCTATAATCAGAATTTCTATGATCGATAATATATATATATATTTTTTTTTCACCAAGCTTGTTGCAATGCATTCTGGGATTGTGCCATGGGATTCGTTCAATTCTACCTTATGTTGTATTCTGTTCAAAAGTTGGAATTTAGTGTAGAAACTAGTGTAGAAAAATAAACATAAAAAAGCATCAATAAGTCATGATGTTAAATGACTTCTAGCTTAGTTTCATAAACTCTTAAACATAAGGGTTCCAAAGGAACAGAGAACAAATTATGGTTCCCCAAAGAACCTTTCAGTGAACAGTGTGACGAACATTATTTTCCACAATAACGAACATTTTGTTCAATAGAAACGTTCTATGGATGTTAAAGTTTCTTTATGGAACCAAAAATGCTCCACAATGCCAAAAGCATAGCATTGTTTATCCTCATATTTTTTTATTGACAAGCATCTGCAGATTTAACATTAGCATTATGATATTGTGCCTTTTTACATCATCTTCCAAACATCGGTCAATAGAACACCAAAATTAGGTCTTAAAGCAACTCAAAATGCTGTCTAGGTATGCAGCTCACTAGGTTTTAGAGCACAGGCTAATGTGACAGCTTTATAAAAGGACTAAGTTTGACTGAAATTCTTTGTTCCTTTTGTCACCCAAACCCCCAGAATGCACTGGGGCAAGAGAGTGCAGTGATAAGTGCGAGGCAAAGATGCATTTGCTCCGCAGCAGTGGCCACGGTGCAGATGTTGCAGGTTATTTCCGTGAAGTTTCATCATTATGCTGGGACACCGAACTCTCTGGTAATCTGCCGCTCTTCTCCGGAGTGGTGTTTGCTTTGGCAAGGGAACACTTCAGCAAGCGTGCATGTCTCTCTGTGTGTGTGCATGAATTAATATTTGTTTGAGAGTGTTAAAATTGTGTTGTATTGATTTGTAAATGTTAATTGTGTGGTAATTTGATGTTTGTGCTGATGGGTTTTGAAATCAAATATCATTTCCATATGGATCTGTTACATTTTAGACTAAAGAGTGAGAGTGACTAAAGGTATTTTGTGTTCACTTTTTTGCATACAGTGTCTTTGTTTCAGTATGATTTGTGGGCTACAGAGGTACATAACGTTAATGTGTGAAGTATATAAGTGTAAGGAATGTAGAACAAGCCCAAGACTGGCTGTACACTCTAGAGTTGTTGATTAGATCAGATGCCACACCCTGGGGAATTTCCACAATGACACCTGATTCCTAAAATAACATATTTACACCCACAATTACAATCCTGATTGAACTCCATTTTATATATATATATATATTTTGAGTGTGGCATGGTTGTTGGTGCCAGACTGGCCGGTCTGATTATTTCACAATCTGCTCAGTTACTGAGATTTTCATGCACAACCATTTCTAGGGTTTACAAAGAATGGTGTGAAAAGGGAAAAACATCCAGTATGCGGCAGTCCTGTGGGCGAAAATGCCTTGTTGATGCTAGAGGTCAGAGGAGAATGGGCCGACTGATTCAAGCTGATAGAAGAGCAACTTTGACTGAAATAACCACTCATTACAACCGAGGTATGCAGCAAAGCATCTGTGAAGCCACAACACACACAACCTTGAGGCGGATGGGCTACAACAGCAGAAGACCCCACCGGGTACCACTCATCTCCACTACAAATAGGAAAAAGAGGCTACAAATTGCACAAGCTCACCAAAATTGGACAGTTGAAGACTGGAAAAATGTTGCCTGGTCTGATGAGTCTCGATTTCTGTTGAGACATTCAGATGGTAGAGTCAGAATTTGGTGTAAACAGAATGAGAACATGGATCCATCATGCCTTGTTACCACTGTGCAGGCTGGTGGTGGTGGTGTAATGGTGTGGGGGATGTTTTCTTGGCACACTTTAGGCCCTTAGTGCCAAATGGGCATCGTTTAAATGCCACGGCCTACCTGAGCATTGTTTCTGACCATGTCCATCCCTTTATGACCACCATGTACCCATTCTCTGATGGCTACTTCCAGCAGGATAATGCACCATGTCACAAAGCTCGAATCATTTCAAATTGGTTTCTTGAACATGACAATGAGTTCACTGTACTAAAATGGCCCCCACAGTCACCAGATCTCAACCCAATAGAGCATCTTTGGGATGTGGTGGAACGCAGAGCTTCATGCCCTGGATGTGCATCCCACAAATCTCCATCAACTGCAAGATGCTATCCTATCAATATGGGCCAACATTTCTAAAGAATGCTTTCAGCACCTTGTTGAATCAATGCCTCGTAGAATTAAGGCAGTTCTGAAGGCAAAGGGGTCAAACACAGTATTAGTATGGTGTTCCTAATAATCCTTTAGGTGAGTGTATATATATATATATATATATATATATATATATATATATATATATATATATATATATATATATATATATATATATATATATATATATATATATATAGTTTCAGTGGCTGTTTTTTTCATAATCTGCTCACTACCAGAAACATAGACAGGCAAATATCCAGTGCAAAAGCACATGTGAATGCTTGACAAAGCAAGTGCAAGTACTGTATATTACTTCATTACATACTGAAGTACATTATACTTTACCTAAATACATTCATAATAACTTCACTAGGTTCCTCATTCAGAGAAGCAATAGCGACGTCCGATTTGCTGACGAATCATTCTTATGAGCCATTTAAAAAAAAAAAAATTTAAATTAACGTTAATATGCGTTTATAGGCAGGTGCTCAAAGCACGCACGCTCTGCTTGTTACACACACAGGGACGTACAGCAGTACACAAACATTTTTAAATATTAAAATAAAAGAATTCCTCTCTGGAGAAGTGTTCATTCTTTCCGCTCGCAAATTCCGCCATGTAAATAGCGAATCCGCCATGGCGCAAGCGCAACTGGCTTTTAAAGGGAATGGGAGATGAGACTCTGATTGGTTTATTGCACGTTACGCCCAAAACACACCCATGACTCATTAAGAGACTAAGTACAGCCCTTTTGGACCATGTGCGCTGACCATTTTTCAGTTGTTAAACTAGCAAAAGTAGATTCGGGGACACCCTAAATGCACCTGCATTTCAGACCATGCGCTCAGATCGTTAAAATAGGGCCCTTTATGTCTGAATGTAGCCATGTCAAATCTAATACATTCTAACACATTATGATTGTATCTTTTGTTGTTTTAATTTGTTTGCACAAAATTATTATGAGTAACTTTTGATAATGAAAGTTTATTTTTTTAACATTAGATGGCTAGAAGCATTTACATTGGCACACTTGTATAGAGTATGTCTCATACCCTTGAGCTAACCTTAACTCTGCCTTGTTTTACAGAATTGTTCATGCCGTTAATTTCAAACCGTTATTTGGCTATCTTCAGATTCTCAAACAGCCCAGCAAGAGCTCATGCCTTCCTCCTAAAGACTGTAAAGCTTCCAGCTGTCATTACTTTCTCTAAAACCAAGCAATGGACCATTGTGAGCCAAGCCAGAACTAACCGGTATTTTTGGATGGGAGAAGCTCAAAGTAGCCGCTGAACGAGGGTAAACCTTTCCAAAAGCACAGAAGATGTTCTTATTTTGTATTGAATCCTAAATCTATTGTTTGATCTAATTATTCTGCCTCTGAGGCCCTTTTATCCAGGCACTGCTGATGAAACCGAAGCGAAAGAGGAGGCAGAGTTGTCTTCTGGTTGTTTGAGAGATGCTAGGGCATCCATAGCACAGAGAGAGAGAGAGAGAGAGATAAAGAGCAAGAGATAAGAGAGAGAATAAAAGAGTACCGAGTCATTCAGTCACGTACAGCCTGGCATTATCTACCCAACAATAAAGGATTACATCATATCAGCTGGCATAATTTCTTCAAGGTCTTTTATTGATTCTTTGAATGGTGAGTGCAGCTGTTGAAAGTGTACAAAAGAAAGCCATTGAATTTACGGGATCACATCAGGATTTTATAGGCACACAGAAATGATTTGACGATTCAGCTTTCATTCGGAGGATTTTAAACAGGTAGTAACAGGTACACGACAGTCCAATTATGTTAGATTCCTCTTTGCATGCAAGATGAGCCAGCACTCCTCCTAAACTGAGAACAAACATTTGACAAAACACTCAAGTGAGAAAATACATTACAATTTAGTGTATTCTCATTTTTCACTGTTACAAATTGAAGTATTTTCATATAAATTTTACAAAACCACCGGTAAAATAAATATAGTAGTCCGCTGTGAAGTCTGGGGTGAAATCGGGTGCAGTGGTACAAAGGGGGCGCTGTTGAGCATCCTTCTTACATATAGTAAAATGACAAAAAGGACTATGGAAGCTTGTTTCCAAAACAATATAAAAGATATTTGCGACTTTTTATCTCGCAATTCTGACTTTTTTTCTTTTCGCACAATTGCGAGATATAAACTTGCAATTACGAGTTATAAAGAGTGTAATCGGTCCTACTCAACCTGCTTGGAGCGGGATTCGAACCATGGTCTCCGGCATGGGAGGCCGGCATTTTAACAAGGTGGCTAAAGACTGCAGTCCCTATGCTGCGTTCCAGTTCGTTTTTATTATGCCCTTCACTTGCTAACTTGCTAACCCTCCGTCTCGTTCACTCGGATGTGCGTCATTGCTTATGTTGCAAGAGTGCCCACTACTGGCGGAACTGGACTGACTGAACTGGAACGTCCTGATCATTTGGAATCCACTATGGAGTTGATTTTTTTTTATTTTCCTTTACGAAATTGTTAAATGCAGCAGTCTATATGTATATAAGTGTGTTTTAAAAAATAATTAAAATATCATAGAGTTGTTTGTGGTGGGGTAAATTAAACGCGATATGCTGTGACGTCACATTCGTGTTGCATTGTGGTATATGAAGCTGCCTGAAGTGTACATATGTAGTACACTCCCTCACGAAGTGGAATGCATTTCAAAATGGCGGCAGGGATTCCCCCGAGGGGAAGTGCTTAGGGAAGTTTGCAAGTGCATGTCTAAGACTCTAGTAGAACACAGCATTAGTGTCCGTCGCTAGAGCGCCTCTTGAGATCAGGGGAGTGAGGTGTTGAGTGGCCTACAACAGTTACACTTATCCCTCCTAAACCTCACTCCCATCCGGGTCAACAGGACCAAATGTAACCGGTTCTACTCAACCTGATCAAAGCGGGATTCGAACCGTGGTCTCCGACGTGGGAGGCTGGTGCTCTTTTTGGTTTGTTTACATGTCTTTGGTCCGTGTTGCATTCATATTTCAGTCAACCAGCACCAGAGTTTGTTTGGAAGAGGAACGAAACCAATCTTTTCAGCGGCCTAGGTCTGTTTGTTTGGTGCGCACCAGGGTTTGGATGGCAGCGTTCACACTTACTCAAATGAACCGAACTAAGTTTGTTTGGAAGAGAAACGAAAAAACCCATCTTTTCAGCGGCCTAGGTCTGCTTGTTTGGTGCGCACCAGGGTTCGGATGCCAGCGTTCACACTTACTCAAATGAACCGAACTAACAGAGCAATCGCACCAGGGTTCGTTTTAATTTAATCAAGTGTGAGGCTGGTGCTCTAACAGGGAAGCTAAACACTGCCGGAGACCTCGGTTCGAATCCTGCTAGGAGCGGACTGAGAAGGACCGGTTACATAAGGAAGAAAATACTTTTTTCTCAGAATTACGAGATGTGAACTTGCAATTGCGAGAAAAACAGTCTGTTAACTTTTTTATTCAGTGACGGAAACAATCTTCCATAAAATACCTAACCCTTAAGGTGCAGTCACATTCGCAGAAATTTCTCAGGCAAAAAAGTCTATTGTCCGTTGTCAATAGTGTAACGATACATGAATAACCTCTCAAATATTCACTTTCAAACCAAGCAGCCAAGCAAGCAACATTGCAAATTCATGTGACCAATTTGAACACAAGCAAAATCTGCACAAGAACATTTTTGCCCTCGTGCGAAACTCCCAATCACACGTATTCCTATTAAAATGACTGGACTTTGTCTGCAAAATCTCACTGAACAATGGTAAATGTGACCACACCTTTACGGTGTTGTGAAGCAATGACCGCAAGTCTGCATGTACCATTTGATACAGGGCCATAGTGTTGCTGTTGCCCTTAAAACTTGAGTAAGTGTCCGCGGTTTCACATCAACCCTAAAATTTTACAGGCAAAAAGGGTCCTTTGTCTATTGTCAGTACAAGTGTAGCGATATATCGCACAGATAACACAGAAATCACTTTCAAATCAAGCAGCTTCCTGTTTGTCAATGCGGCGAATTCACATGACAACCCTGAACACGTTATGAAGTCTGCATAGGGTAATCTTTCACCCTCACACGAAATCCCCAATTGAAATTCCTATTGAAATTACTGGATTTCACAAGCGAAAATCTGCTGAACAACAGTAAATGTAACCACACCTTAAGGGTGTGTTCACACTTGTACTAGGTGTACTCACACTAGGCATGGTTGCCATGTACCAAGCCCGAGCGCGATTCACATTACACTTAACGTACCGGGCCGGAGCACGCTTACGTCATTCACGATGCAACTTTTTGCTTTGAAGTAAACAGGAAGAAAAGTGCTTTCGCTAATGGACTGCCTAATAGATTTTCCATTTGTGCCGCGTAGCGATTTTCACTTGACTGCACAGCACGTATCAGAAGATTATTACGGAGGCAGCTGACTTTGATGGAGGAATTTGCAGCTTTACTCGCAAACTACAATTCATGTTTATCGATAAGGTGAGAAACCAGGACCGTTATAAACCTAAATATACTTGATTTAATTGAAAAGTGTATCCAAGTAGTAGTAGTTTGGTGTTTTCTGTCACAATGATGACAGTAGCACACAGCTGTTCCATGCTCCGGCGCGGTTAGTGATCACACTGCATGCATACCGCTCCCGAGCCCAACCGAACTGCTCTCTGGCCCACCTCTTCCAAGTGGGCCAGGGCCGGCTAAACGAACCACGGGCACGGTTCAGATTGCCTAGTGTGAGAACAGCCTAAATGCGCTCGTTGTATGTGTGTAGCCTACATATGCTGGTATTTTGACCAGCTGAAAACTTGTGAAAAGCTTATAAAATGTTTAAATTTTAGTCAAAACAGTTGCAAAAATCCCTCCATCACACACAAACAAAGATCTGCTGCGAGGAGACTCAGTTCTGATGCCTGTACCGAACTGTGATGGGCAACATCGCAACTATGACAAAAACAGGTATTCTTGAGCATTCTGTCCATTTAGGGTCGCATCTTGCGACATCATGTCCCGTTTTTGGTTTGTTTACATGTCTTTGGTCCGTGTTGCATTCATATTTCAGTCGACCAGCACCAGAGTTTGTTTGGAAGAGGAACAAAACCAATCTTTTCAGCGGCCTAGGTCTGCTTGTTTGGTGCGCACCAGGGTTCGGATGGCAGCGTTCACACTTACTCAAATGAACCGAACTAAGTTTGTTTGGAAGAGGAACGAAAAAAACCATCTATTCAGCGGCCTATTTCTGCTTATTTGGTGCGCACCAGGGTTCGGATGCCAGCATTCACACTTACTCAAATGAACCGAAATAACAGAGAAATCGCACCAGGGTTCGTTTTAATTTAATCAAGTGTGAACACACCCTAAGAATCAAAATTAAATTCATTTTTGGATGTGGTAAAGTGCATAATTTCTGCTCCACTAGTGCCATCAAAACGAATTGCAATTACTTTTAGTGCCACTAGTAGCACACCATTTCAGGTTTTAAATTGACTGTTGTAAACTGAAATGGCGTATGTAACGCGTTAAACCCATCAAAGTCATTGCGTGAGAATGAGGTGGGCGGAGCTACTGAGGGGGTTATTGATCCATTCGGGGGTTTCTGAGTGACTTAGGACATGGGGTCGCACACTCTGGACTGCACAAATCAAGGTAATTGTGATTGGCTCAGGCCAGGGGTCGATGACTGATTACTCCACTGAAGAGTAACATCTGTTCTCTGCCAGTTGCTGACAGATCACTTTGATAACGTTTAATTATGCAAAGGGTCACTGGACCAATTAGATTAGTGCTCAATTACTCCAGAAAATGGAATTGATAAGAGAGGACAAAAACATTAATGATTTTGCGAGATTGTTGCTATGTGTGGAGAGATTTATTACCCCACAAGGATGTAAATTTGTATGGGATGGATTTGTCCTCAGGGCACGACAAATTCATGCAAAATACACCAGCAACTGGGGATTAATCTTTCACAACAAACAGAAAAATGGTTTCATATTTTTGAACGTACTTGAATATAAATGTTGGAAATGAATAAACATGATATATGTAAGAAAAACAAGAATGTTTTAGTCGAATGTAATGCTTTTGAACTGATTGTGATGAATATTGTACATGAAAAATATTTAACTCCCACGTAAACCCTAACGGAAGTTGAATATATGAATTTATGCAAGTCTTTTACAACTATTATGAAGTACTTTATTTTCCAAGGTTGCGTTCCTGTCTTTTGAGATAACACAAAACCAGAGAAAGCAGCAAGAACACACACACACACACACACACACACACACACACACACACACACACACACACACACACACACACACACAAACCTTTTGTGCATCTCAGACACTACTTGTGTTGTTTTGCCGCACTCAGGATGGATAAAGCATGTGGAGGGGATGCTGCCCTGGTGAGACAGGAAGTAGAGACGCAGAGGGGTGCAACTTCACCTGCTGATCACCTTCGGCCTGACCAATGAAACTGACCTCTGATTGGATGTGTCTGATAGCCCATCCAATTGATGGGAATGGGAGAGAGAGAGAAAGGAAGAGGAACCTGATGACAGTTCCCTGCAGAGATGAAACTCCTTAGAAGTGTTCAGAGAGAAGATGACACTTCATACCACATCATTTGATAGGATTCAGAGAGGGTTATGGATCCTGTCACACAGCCAAATGAATTCGAGGGGAAAACCGCGTCCCTGGGCTCTTCTCTGCCCAACACCAGCCTGTAAATATCATGTATTATTGATGGGATGAAATTTTCAGTCTTGTTAGTTTTAAAGCTGACGATATGCCATGCAAATTAAATGCATGATGTTTGTTGCCATGTGGTCAAAGGATCTATTCTATAGTTGCCAAAATGAATATACAAAAGAATCACAAATGAGATTTCTTTAATTTCTCAGTATATCATATATCTCATATCACACATTTGTGACATGTGAAATATACTTTGCACATGGGAAACGTGGTTTTGGAACAGTTCTCGTGTGAAATTCATGTGATCACATGAAATCGTGTGATTTTATTTTTCTCATGAGAAAAAGGCCCTATAATCTCACATTTAATTTGCATGGCATATTGTCAACTTTAAAAGTAACAAGATGCAACAGAGACACTTCAGCAACACCAAATACCTTTTCTTGGGGAGAAATATTAAAGTTGATACTTATATGAAGTGAATATGTAATATGAAAATGAAAGTGATATGAAATAATCTAAATGTTAAAACAATGGTTTAACAATTCTAATAATAATGATTAACAATCATTGTTATCAGGAATGTGCATATATATATATATATATATATATATATATATATATATATATATATATATATATATATATATATATATATATATACACACACACACACACACACACACATACAGTACACTCTCAGAAAAAAGGTACAGTGCTGTCACTGGGGCGGTACCCTAAGGTACAAAAGTGAAAAGGTACATCTTTGTACCTTACTCACCCATAAATGGTACACATTAGTACCTTAAAAGGTACATATCAGTACTTTAAGAGAGCGTATTAGTACCTTAGAGGTACATAGTAGTACCTTTTCGGTTTTGTACTTTAGGGTACCGCCCAAGTGACAGCAATGTACCTTTTTTTCTGACAGTGTATATATAAAATTGTGTAACAGATGGCAATATGACTAAGACGTTTTAAAGCGAGAACAAGCACATTAAATCAAGGATTATTCTTGACGTGTGAAACGTTCATTGGGGAATTGGATTTGACATGGTCATACATGAAGCAAATCCCATTTGAAGCTAATCTTTTTAAACACACTTCCAAGCCAAAACTTGACAATGTAGTCTCCCACACACTGCGCTCAGAATAATGTTGTCGAGACAATAAAGGATCATGCATTACTCAGCTGATTGTGAATGCTCTTTCATTTACAGAATAAATGACAGCATTTATCCAGCACCACAGCGATTCCCTGTCTGTCTGCATGTGGACAGAGACATATCTATATGCACACTCACCGTAAATGTTGCTGAGGCCCATTATGAACCATCTAGATTATCATAACATTATATTACTAAGCAGTCTTTCACCTCATGACCAGAAACGACCTGAGCAGTGAATAATCATCAGTGTAATACTGAGATCTGCTCTCTAGTGCCGATGCCTGAGACTGACAGGCATTATGGGTTCATACAAGTTTATGCAGCACAAATATAAATCATATTTGAATTAAATAATGTGAGTATAATTATTCATATTGCAATATTTTTGTTATACCGTCCACTAATAGCTTTAGGTCAAAAACTGCGATGAGTGATGAGACATTCCTTCACAAAGACAAATGACCATTGCTGTGGTCAATTACGTTTTACACTAGAATGGATTTCATTGGCTGTAAAAGTTAAATAAAATTGTCTGGAGAGTAATTAGGCTTGCTCGTTAGCTAGCAAGATTTACAAAAAGGGAAAATATATACTTTGAAAGGTTTAAATGTAATTGTAAGGAGTAAAGAAATATGTTTCTTGTCCTAGAAATGTTATTGAGTAATAGTACAAATCTGGGCAGATTCTTGGATTTCTTGGATATATATAAAAGCTCCTTCGGTATTATCAGCTGCTATCGCATTTCTATTGAGCTAACTCTCCTCCATCCCCAGCTCCTCCTCTCGTCAGTCAAGATTTGGCATTCTGACTCCCCCTGAATCAGACTAAATTCCTGAATTAGGTTCTACATTTTAATATTGACATTAATGCTATCTGCAGTACATCGCTGTTTCTGTTCTGTTTACCCTAGGGGGGTTTATCACTGTTCTCCCTGCTCTTATCCATGCTAGGCTGCATGGATGTGCTGGGAGTTCTTGCCCAGAACAGAACCATACCGCAAAACTGCTAATTGTCTGTCATCTTTGACGATAGGGATCCTGACAGAAATGGAAATGTTGTCATCATTTACTCACCGTTATGTCATTCCAAACCTGTATGACTTTCTTTCTTATGTGGAACACAGAATATATTTTGGAAATGTTTGCACACACATTGAAAGTCAATGGGGTTGACTTTCATTGCATAGTCAAAAACAGTTGAAGACTTAGGGCCCTATTATACACTCCGCGCAATGCTGCACCAGGTGCGACACAAAGTCTTTTTTGCTAGTTTCAGCCCGGCACAGTTATTATTTTCACGTCCTGCAGCACGTTGTTTGAAATAAATGCATTTGCGTCCATCTGTTTGCCCATTGGGCGTGCTGATCTAAAAACGAGGTGTGTTCAGGCGCATTGTTGGCGCGTTGCTATTTAGAGGCAACTGAAATCGACTGCGCCATTGACCAACAAAAACCTGGTCTAAAGTCAAAAGAACAGTATTTTTAAAGGGCGCATTAGTAATATGTGACTATAGGCGAGTGAGATGAGACTCAGATTGGTATTGCACGTTATGCCCAAAAGACACCCATTACTCATTACGAGAATAGGGACAACCCTTTTGGACTATGCGGCGAGCACCGTTTTTCCCGTCGTTAAAAACGAGCAAAAGTGGATTCGGACACGCCCTAAGTGCACTTACGCCATGCGCTTCAGACCATGCACTTAGCTCATTAAAATAGGGCCCATAAAGTCATACAGCTTTAGAATGACATGAGTGTGACTAAATTATGACAGAATTTTCATTTTTGGATTAACTATCCCTTTAATCTTTTTAAAATAAACATTAAAATGACGTTTGACAAATCTATATCAGTAACTGAGGCAAATTTGGTGAATTATTATTATGGTTATTTTGTGATTTCACTGAAAATGAAGATATTCTAAGTTTTGGGGGACCAAAAAGCCCACCAAAATAGCTTCAGCAGTATTCACTTTTGATAGTAACCAAGAACAAATGCCTAAACTATCCCAATTACAAATATGCAATACTTTATATTTTTACATAGCTGTCTGTGGGTGAGGTGAGATGGCAGACAATACAAAAAAATAACACAACCACAAACATGGCAGTCATGTTTAAAATGCCAACTCACTCTAGACTTGCAGTTAACTGTCTCACTGCTGCAGTACCGACCGCAATAACTGCACTGCTTTTCAGAGCCACAGTCACAAATTCTAATTATTTGCCAATAAACACACATATTGTCAAGATAAAAGCCATCAACAAAAGATGACTGCGATGATCAATATTAACAACCTCTAAAGACATATATTTTTTGCATGATTTTAAACAGCATCTCAAATCGGTTATGTTACTTCACCTTAAAGCAGTCTAGATACTAATAGTTAGTCATTAGTGTTACTGTATTGGTAAATATATAAAGCCAGCTTTAAAAGGTCACTGTAATGAGCTAAAGATCAATATGGTCAAATGTTTTGAAGAGCATACATATGACACAATATAACACAATATTCAATGATTTCTCTCTCTGCAAACATTGAGTCACTGTACAAATGGAGGTTAACATCCTCTGCTGCTTGCATTAGAAAGAACTGCATCACCATTGAAACAATATCGGACATGCAGAAGCTTCTGTCACAAGGTGATCAATACAAGATGTGTGTGTTGTACTAGATCTAACAAACCCAGCCTTTAGGGATCATCTGCATTTTACAGGTTAGTCCGAGGGATAAAAAAAAAAAAAAAAAAAAATTTTGTAAGCAGATTTTACATACATTATTGTGAACACAAATGCTCGTAATTTTCTGAACTTATGATAATGTTAAAGGTAACTTTATAGGAAAACAGCTTTGCAGGGGTTCATTCTGGAAATAGGATACATTTATACCAGCCCTGATTATTAAACACTAGGATATCTTCTAGGTTATTTTTTTCAACCTGTTATTTAATATTTTGAGAATGTAAAATGTTATTTACTGCAAAAATGCTTTTCTTACTTAATATGTTTTACTTGTTTCCAGTCCAAATATTTATAAAATTCTTAAATCAAGATGATTTTACTGGAGAAGTAAAATGACATAAGATATCTTTTTCTTGTTTTCTGTGGGGGGAAAAAACAAGTCTGCCAATGGGGTAAGAAAAATAATCTTATTTCTGTTTGGGACAGAAACAAGATTTCGATCAAACAAGATTATTTTTCTTAACATAATAGTGAAAAATAGTCTCAAAATTTGGATTCAGTTTTTTACGTCATTTCGGATTTCAAGTTATGCCCCTGTCTTCCCTGATACATTTTAATCCGTTGTTTCTCCCTTCGATCCTGGATGGTGCTTACTGGAAGAATCAAGGTGTCTGGATCAAGGTGTCCGGATCTTTACATTGATGGCACATTTGCCTCATTTGATCAACTAAATGTTTTGTTTAACATTCCGAGAAGCCACTTTTTCCGTTTTTTACAAATACGTGACTTTGTTCGTAAAAAATGTGCAGGTTTTCCCAATGCCCCGCCTCCATCTGCCACTGATACCATCCTAAGTCTTGATGTTTGTTCTAAAGGCTCAGTTTCTAAGTTAATCAGTATGTTTGCCACTTTACAGTCTTTCCCTGTTGACAGTTTGTGTACCAGTTGGTCTTCAGAACTTAATATTGAAATAGACCAGGAAACATGGGAGGCAGTGCTGGGTAGGGTCCACTCTTTGTCTATCTGTGCACGCCATTGCCTTATTCAATGTAAGGTGGTTCATAGAGTTCATTGGTCAAAATGTAAGCTCACACGGATTGAACCAACTATTGAGCCAGAGTGTGACAGGTGTCACCTAGGCCCAGCCACACTAACACATATGTTTTGGACCTGTCCGGCTCTTCCTTCGTTTTGGGGATCAGTATTCAATTCTCTCTCAGCCATTACATAGACATCCCACCATCACTTATCATTGGCATTTTTGGGGTGTTGCCCGCTGGGTATTCGCTTCCCACTCACTTTTCTAATTTTGTTGCCTTTCTTACACTGCTTGCCATCCATCCATCCATCCATCCATTATCTTCCGCTTATCCTGGGCCGGGTCGCGGGGGCAACAGTCTAAGCAGAGACGCCCAGCTCTTCCGGGGGAACCCAGATGCGTTCCCAGGCCAGCCGAGAGACATAATCCCTCCCGTGTGTCCTAGGTCTTCCCCGGGGCCTCCTCCTGGTGGAACATGCCCGGAACACCTCCCCGGGATGGCGTCCAGGCGGCATCCAAAATAGATGCCCGAGCCACCTCAACTGGCTCCTCTCGATGTGGAGGAGAAACGGCTCTACTCTGAGCTCCTCCCGAGTGACCGAGCTTCTCACCCTATCTCTAAGGGAGCACCCAGTTCCATCTCCATCTCCATCTCAATCTCCCGTTCCATCCTTCCCTCACTCGTGAACAAGACCCTAAGATGCCTGAACTCCTCCACCTGAGGCAGAAACTCTCCACCAACCTGAAGTGGGCAAGCCACCCTTTTCCGACTGAGAACCATGGCCTTGGATTTGAAGGTGCTGATTCTCATCCCAGCCGCTTCACACTCGGCTGCACACTCGGGTGCACGATGAAGGTCCACACTGCTTGCTAGACGTGTAATTTTATTAAACTGGAAAAGCCCTCATCCTCCATCTCACACATACTGGATGAAGGATGCCCTGTACTTCATGAAACTAGAGAATATTAGACAATCTTTACAGGGGTACAGTAATTTTACTAAAATCTGGAAGCCCTTCCTTGCATACGTTAAGACTCTGGACCCAGTTTTTTTTTTGTCAGTTGTTTTGTTTTGTTTGTAAAATGTTTTAAAAAAATAAGAAATAAATCATAAAAAAAAAGATTATTTTTCTTGCCCCATTGACAGATATTTATTTTTTTATTCATTCATAAGTCCATGAGAAGGGCATCCAATGCAAAGTAGCAGCTAGTGTTGTAGTACTCATGATCGGTCTTGGTCTCGAGACTGGTCTTAAGACCATTTTTTGAAGGTCTTGGTCTTGTCTCTGTCTTGACTGCATTTCTCCTCAGTCTTGTCTTGGTCTCAGACTTAGAGGACTCTGGATTTTATCTCAAGACCAGTCAAGACCACAACTGCAAGGAGATCACTAAATTGCCAGTGCGTTGTCTGATTTGACATTAATGTGATTTGATGTAAAACTTCCTGCTTAAAATGCAATCAATAACTTCTTTGTAATGTGATTTCTTGTGTTACTGTGCTGCCGGGTTCAAAATCAATGCAGCATTGTCTCAAAAATGCCCAAAATTAATATAAATGCCCACAAAATTCTGAGCAAGAGAGCTGTTTTCATGAATATAAGCATGATTGCAAATGATATTGATTTATACAAATGTGACAAATTTTAAACTGTGTCTTTGCTAATTCGGCAACGTTTTGTTATTAAATGAATCAGCTGCTTTGAACAAATCGGTTGAATAAATGATGCTGTCAAATAATGTTAATGTTTTAATGTTAAATTAATCTGAACATTATTTATGCAGGAATAATTGTACCAATTCAGATGCAACTTCTGTGCCATGAATTGTATTGTTAGTGATTTGATTGGTAACAGCGTTATAGTGTCTTACTATACTAATTGTATTTATTCATTAAATATAAGACATTTCAGACAGTAGATATGGATCTTTTAGATTAATCTGGTCTTGGTCTTGTCTTGGTCTCGGCACACGCTGGTCTTGGTCTCGGTTTAGGTGGTCTTGACTACAACACTAGTAGCAACCACCTATAACAGGGGTTTTCAAACTTTATGATGCCAAGGACCCCCAAATATGATAAACCTTTTATGAGGACCCTTTCCTAAAATCCATCTATATATGTGACCCTGGACAACAAAACCAGTCATAAGGGTCAATTTTTTAAATAAAAATGTATATGGAGCATGATCTTTACTTAATATCCTAATGATTTTTGGCATAAAAAAATAAAAAAAGCATTTTGACCCATACAGTGTATTGTTGGCTATTGCCACAAATATACCCATGCGATTTATGAATGCTTTTGCAGGGTTACACATTTTTATGTATGAAAAAACATTTAAACTTAGATAAAAAGTAAGTGTGATTACTTTCAATAAATACAACATTGTTTTAACATAAACTTAATTTGGCTATACTTAATTTTGGATGTATAAACCTGAAGAAGAACATTTTCAATTAAACATTATTTGTATAAGCAACTTTCACAATAAATGTATGTAAGCAGCTTACGTAGCTACTGTGTTAAGATTACTGCCTTACAACCCCAGTGAGCAAGAAGGGGACTATAGTGAGAAAAACTCACTAGAAAGATACAAAGCAAACAATACAATTCTTAAATTGAGTTATAATGTTCGGTAGACTTTAACCATTTTTGCTTTGACTTTTTATTCCCTGAAATTTTCTGGGGACCCTTAGAACCTTCTGGAGGATCCACGGGGTCCCAAGTTTGAAAACCCCTGACCTATAACACCCTAGAAACCCCAAAGCAACAGGCTAACACCTTAGCAACTCAATAGCAACACCTTGGCAGCCATGCACAACAAAGGCACTTACACTTCGAGATATATATATATATATATATATATATATATATATATATATATATATATATATATATATATATATATATATATATATATATATATATATATATATCTATCTATCTATCTATCTATCTATCTATCTATCTATCTATCTATCTATCTATCTATCTATCTATCTATCTATCTATCTATCTATCTATCTATCTATCGCGAAAAAATGTGACATCATTTAGAGAAATTACTTATTGAAATTATTTCGAGATTAAAATGACCAAGCGTATGGGCAGAATATCGGGTTACACACGTAACCCATGTGTTTACATTTGTCTTGACCGAGACTGCTAGCAAACACAGCGTCTTCACCGTGCTCTGTGCAAAAAAGTTAGCGTCAAACTAACTTTATCTGTCTGCTGAAAGACCCTGGGGGTCCTTGACAGGTGCCCACCAGTCCATCAATGAGCTCTAGACATCTATGCGGTTGCTTTAACTGTCAATTCGATGTCGCAGTGGACGAATTTCAGCCATTTCTGACTATATACGCGAAAGGATCCCGTGTTTCCCAAGAGGACGACGCATAAACTGGAAGTAAACCTGTGCGGCTCGAAAGCGGACTATCCTCGGAATACAAACACTTTTATTGCTCTGGCTTAATTTCATCTTCCTTCGTGTTGATTTGGAGGAAACATGGCTCGAATGCTGAGCAAGGAGCTGCCTGATATCGAGGTATAAACTCTCTATCGTAACATAAACGAATCCGTAATGTTTATATTGCCCGTCGGATGTGCTTTAAGAGGATCCGTGAAAGTATAATGCTGTATTTCTTAGTTTTAAATCATCGCATTTTCGTTCAACTTTGTATTTATCCTACTTGATTAATGTCCGTACGTTCACTTTATAATCGTATTGTATCTTGTGTTTACATTGTTGCTTTTCTGGAAGTATGAAAGTTCAGTCAAGTAGCCTAGTTGGGTGTTTCAGGTCAAAGTTTCTTCTTAAGTCACTTATTCAAACATATGTCATTTATTTTGCGTTTATATATCAATCTTTAATGAAAATAAACTTTGTACATTTCAAACAAACCACAACAGACTGTTGACAGTAACCTTTATGCAACATTGTTGCTATTGTATGTAGCATATGTGTTTTGGCTGTGTTGAAATATCATAGTGCATACTTTACAGTATACACAATTTTTGCATACTTCTTGAAAATGAGTATGTGGGACAGTGCAAAGTATGTAACTATATATATATATATATATATATATTATTTTTTTTTTTTTTTTGCTGCAATGTTATTTTGTTATTTGTTGCATGTTTCATTATTTTTGCATGATGCATTTTTAATCCACTTTTATAGTGACCATTTTTTTAATGGTTGAAATTTTCTGGTTGATATTGATAACAGTAAAATTAAACAAAACCAATGCAAAAATTGATATGCTATTGGACACGCATTAATTCGATTAAAAAACAAAACAATGTATAACAAATTAGATTAACAAGCAATGGCTAATGTAACCTATTCGAGTATTAAACTTTGCTGTAAGTTTTGCATGTAAATGTTGAAGTGAACACTCAGAAACAAAGAAGTTTATTGTTAGTATAGTGGCTTGATTAATAATAACGTCATAAAAGACAGAATCAGGTCTATTAGGCTACATTCACACTTCTAAGGCCTAATGCACATTTCTGCAATTTGACACAAGCTTGACTGTTTTCCCCCAGAAGGCATCTACCATTCTTTACTGAGTATGCAGGCAAGTATGCACACAGTATTCAAGTCGCCTGTCAGTTAGTTTGACAAATGCAGTTATTCTGTGCATACAGAAAGTTCACTTACTGCGCACAGTATGCACACTGGGAAAATAATGAGAGTAGTATGCTAGTATGCTGTTTTGAACATAGCTGTAGGTGTGTGAATACTGGTTGTTAGGATCAGGAAAGTAGTCTTGGAATGCTGCCATAAAAATATTCTGTTCCACTAGTTAAATACAAATGCTGTGTTTTGTGGAAAAGTGTTGAAGCACAACAGAATTGTTGGCGATCATTTCAGTGCTATATAGGATTTCTTTTAAAACCTTTTTGAAGTGTTTTAATTATATATGCGTGCCTTAAGGGTTGTGCTATAGACAGCTGCATTAATTTGGCATTCAGCTCTCATTTTCGTAAAAGAGTATTGAGATCCAAGAAGCAGTGAACACACTGCAAATAATGGCATGTCCAGATAATCCAATTTCCCAGTTATTATACGGTTAGTTAGATCTGAGTTGCAGACTGCAATGCTGTAATGCATCTCACAACCATGTGGTTAATAAGCTGTACTAGCCATGTGAGAATCACATGTCAGTTTATACCATTTACTGTTAGCAGGAGGACCTGAAAGGGAAGCTTTCACTGTATTTCACTGTTACCGTTTCTGGCCCTGTGCTAACGGTTTAGTGAGATTCTCATGATTTTCTGCTGACGTTTAGTCAATGTAACTGGCTGATTTGTAACTTTATCTTTTATCTTTCCTTCACCGAATTGCAATAGGATATCTGACAATGAATGGTGACAGAGCTAAAATAGCAGATTTGATTTTATAGAAAAGTCCCTAAAGCTTCGATGTTAAATATCAACTCAAAATGTGGTTGTACTGTAAGCCAATGTTTATGAGGTTAGGATTTACATACGTTTTGAAGGCCTGTGTGCTGCCAAGTGATAATGTTTATCGGTGGCAAAACATTGGTTCTTACAGTTAGATTTAAGAATTGGGACAAAAACTGAATATGACATCTAGGAAATAAACATCTAGGAGATTGTAAACTTTTCCAGTATATACACTATAATGACTGATAACACATCCCATGATAATAAGAGTAGAATTATTACTGTAAATTATTACTATAGAATTATTACAATGCAAGTTTGTGTTTAATCTGAAACGTTATAAACTAACTTATTCTCTAATTGTCTAATTTGTCCATTAGATACGTTTTATTTAACATGGTGATCACCTGAGCTTCAGATTTGTGCTTTCGTAGATAATTTGTGATGTTTTCTTGTACGTTTTCTTGCATGAACAGCATTAAAGTGCGTTTACATAATATACACTATATTGCCAAAAGTTTTGGGATGCCTGCCTTTACATGCACATGAACTTTAATGACATCCCATTCTTAATCCATAGGGTTTAATATGGAGTTGGTTCATCCTTTGGAGCTATAACAGCTTCAACTCTTCTGGGAAGGCTTTCCACAAGGTTTAGGAGTGTGTTTCAGGGGATTTTTGACCATTCTTCTAGAAGTGCATTTATGAGGTCAGGTTGGATGAGAAGGCCTGGCTTGCAGTCTCCGCTCTAATTCATCCCAAAGGTGTTCTATCGGGTTGAGGTCAGGACTCTGTGCAGGCCAGTCAAGTTCCTCCAAACTCTTTCATCCATGTCTTTATGGACCTTGCTTTGTGCACTGGTGCGCAGTCATGTTGGAACAGGAAGGAACCATCCCCAAACTGTTCCCACAAAGTTAGGATCATGAAATTGTCCAAAATGTCTTGGAATGCTGACGCATTAAGAGTTCCTTTCACTGGAATTAAGGGGCCCAGCCCAAACCCTGAAAAACAACCCCACACCGTAATCCCCCCTCCACTAAACTTTACACTTGGCACAATGCAGTCAGGCAAGTACCGTTCTCCTGGCAACTGCCAAAGCAAGACTCATCCACCGGATTGCCAGACAGAGAAGCGTGATTGGTCACTCCAGAGAACACGTCTCCACTGCTCTAGAGTCCAGTGGCGGCGTGCTTTACACCACTGCATCCGATGCTTTGCATTGCACTTGGAGATGTAAGGCTTGGATGCAGCTGCTCGGCCATGGAAACCCATTCCTTGAAGCTCTCCACGCACTGTTCTTGAGCTAATCTGAAAGCCACACGAAGTTTGGAGGTCTGTAGCTGGTGACTGCAGAAAGACTTCTGCGCACTGTGCACCTCAGCATGCGCTGACCCCGCTCTGTGATTTTTACATGGCCTACCACTTCGTGGCTGAGTTGCTGTTGTTCCCAATTGCTTCCACTTTGTTAAAATACCACTAACAGTTGACCATGGATATTTAGTAGTGAGGAAATTTCTCTTATGGACTTATTGCACAAGTGGCAACCTATCACGGTACCACGCTTGAATTCACTGAGCTCCTGAGAGCGACCCATTCTTTCACAAATGTTTGTAGAAGCGTCTACATGCCTAGGTGCTTGATTTTATACACCTGTGGCCATGGAACTGATTGGAAATTCAATGATTTGGAGGGGTGTCCCAATACTTTTGGCAATATAGTATATGTGTGTGTACTGTGTATAATTATTAAGTATATGTAAATACACACACACAGGTTTTATATAAAATATTTATATATAATATAAATACAGTATATACTTACATTTATATATTTAAGAAATATTGTATATGTGTGTATTTAAATAAACATTATACACAGTACAATTATACAGTACACACACATGTAGACACCTAATCGTTTGACAGCCCTAATTTCAATATTTTAGTACTACTTTCACTAAGCTGTTTAACTGGGAGTAAATAAGGTTTGTTATGCTTAATTTCTGATTCAGCACTCTAGGTTGTCCAACATCTGCATGTTTAGGCAAACCAATCAGATATTTGGCAGCATGTTTTTCTTCAACCCCCTTTGGTGTCAAATCCAGAGATTTCAGAATATCCTTGCTGTGTTTACAGTGTCTGGTATAAAATAACTGCGCAAGGTTTAGCACGCTAGTGCAGGGGTTGCCAAATTGTTTTGTCAGTTGTAGAAATATTTTCTTGAAGTTCCCCAATGTAAATTAATGGTAATATTTCAATAATTTAACAACACATTCACGTGTTAATGTTCTCTGATGTTGGTTCACCCTTTAAAACCTTGAACATTTTTGGGGTGCCTGACTTGCCTCTACTTTTCTTTGCTTTTCTCACCCATTCTAGCAGTTAGCATCAAGTGCCATATATCATTTTAAACAGGAGAACCTGAAGTTTCCATCTAGCTCATTTGAGGTTTACAAAATGTGGTGTTTTTACTTTGAACTCAAATAGAACTTCATGAAGTTTGGATTTTTTCCTTTAGAAAGTTAGACTTGGTTGTTTTAGACTTCCAGATGAAATTTTGTCTACATGTAACAATTCCAATAGCCATTTATTATAATAGTATTCTAGGCATTTTGAGCGAAAACGGGTATATTTTATTTACTGACAATATAGATGTGTCCGAAAAAGTTCAGGGAGTAAAGCATATAGAAAGATTGTTATATAATAACAGAACACTGAAGCAAACATTTTTCTTCAGAGAAATATATTATAATTTGAACATGAACAACAAAAGCAAACAACGGCTGAATCCGAAATCGCCCCCTAAACCCTCATTCACTATTCCTTACGTTAGTGCACTAATATAGTTCACTTGAAGGAGTGAATGAAAATGAGTGCGTGAATTCGGGGGTGGGATTAATGATCAACAATGTAAGTGCCATGTAACTTTCTAAAGGTGATTTACTCTATCTTGATCGCTTCCGTAGACATCAGTGTTTAGCTATATCTGAACTATAAACATTTATCCCAGAAAATATGAATATTTGTAACACACAACACAAGTGTTGTGTTTGTGAAGCTGTTTCATACGTATACTTGACAATGCTCTCTCTGGCTCAACGGCAGCGTCAATGCAGATTTGAATGTTGTCTTTTTATAAATAAAATATAGATTCATCCTTATTAAAGTTACAAAAGTTATTCATTCAAGATCAGTGACTGATTTTCTTATTCTTTTGTTCTTTGATTAACATAAAGGACACAGAAAACAGCGTGCCTATAACAAATTCAGTTCTCTTTTGCGTCTTCTTCCGCCCAAATGGTTTAAAATAACAAAAATTTGCACACAAATTTTATAATTTTACACAAATAAGCGGAAACAATTCCTAACCTTAAGTATAGGTTCCAGAATTGGAATCGATTTGATTCCCAACCCTTGATAAGATATATTGCTATTTCTGTTTCATGTATATTAATTTCACAGCCCCATTTGTAGGGCTGGGCAATAAATCGATTTTATCGATTAACTCGAATGTGTAGTTTACGTCGATTTGTTTGAATGAAAATCGGTTTTCTCTTTATCATCCGTCAACACTCCCCTCTGGGCTCCCGTAATGGCTCAGCCCTCCCCTCGCATGTTTGCCATCGAGATACACAAACAAGGACAGTGTCATGATCTTACAACATACGATGTCATTCTTAACTGAACGGAACCGTGCTACCCCGGGTACTCATTTGAGCTGCGCAGACAACGCAGCGCAAGCTCATATACGGGCCGATCTTGTGACACCGATACAGCGCTGGGAGATCCAGTGAGAAAGCGTTTAAATTCACCACAGAATTAATAACATCGCTACTCTGAGATCTAGTGGAAGTGTTCGGCACAGAATTCTGTTATAAACCACAGATATCAGATTAAACAGTGCTGACGTGGAAATCAGGAAAAACATTGAGACAACATGAGCGAAGATCAGGGGTTTCAGTCACAAATCACCAACATTCACCACGATTTACTGTAGTAACACCACATGGATTTAATGTTGTTGTCATTATTCATCTCAGGGTTCGTACAACCTATTGAGATTGAAATTCAAGCACTTTTCAAGGGTGCTTCACACTTTTTCCAGCACTTTAAAGCTCTAAATATTATACAATTTTAATGTTACTTTTAATGTGATGATTTGTAAAACTAAAAGTTTAAAGGGGTATTATGGAAGAAATATATATATATATATATTTTTTTTTAATGTGGCAAACAAGCACTTTTATTTTAAAGAGACATGAAATGCCCACTATAAATAGTAGATTGCAGCATAGGAGCACTTATTGACTTATTAGCCATTTCCACTCCCTAATATATGGACAAAAGTAGGAAGTCACAAAGTCTCATGAAAAACAAAACTTTTCTTAAAATTTTGACTAAATCACCCAGAAAACAAGAGCAGAGCTCTTTTAATAATCGCTCAAGCTGTCGGTCAGTTCAGTGTGAGACCAGTGACCAAAGAACAGTGGTAACCTATATTTAACTGTTGTTAATAAAAATTATCTGCATATCAATTCATAAACCTTTGATATGTATATTGTGTATTGCAAAAGATTTGGTGCCTGTGGCTACACGGCGGATGGCAGCAAGCTTCGGCCGGTGACTCCTCCGCTCCCTCGCGGATGGCAGCCACCCCACCTCGACCCAGGGGCACGGCAGCGAGTTCTCCGTCCCACCCCGATCTTCACTTGCTCCAGCACCACCGCCTCGGGCAGCCACTCACGTCTTCCTTAATCTGCGCTGCCCGAACTCCTCAGCACCGCGATCCCCCTCAGCAGCGAGGGCTCTCCAACAGCATGTCCCTCCTTCCTCCCGGGTTTTCGGCACCAATGTAACAATGAACGATCAGGGAAGAAGGAGGCGGGAACCGGCGAACATTTAAAAACTTGAATCAAAAATAAACAAACAAAATACAATGCCGGCAGCAGCCCCTCACGGATGACTGCCGCCTACATACACAAAACAAAACACAACATAAAGTCCAGGCCTGGTCCTCTCTTGTCTTACACTGTCGTCGCTCCTCCTTTTATGCTCCCGTCACTCCTCCATGAGACGAGACCGGTGTGGCGCACAGCTGATGCTCATTATCATTCGCCACCGGCCCGCTCTCACGGTCCCTCGTCTCGCTACAGTGCCCATTTATACTGTGGAATAGCCCGGGTTTATTCACATGCTGAAAGTTTTGGACCCCAGGTAGGTGCTACCAAGCCGCAAATATTTTACCTAAACAAAATAAAGTTAAAACTTGTTTTGAACAATTTCTTTGTCATCTGCAGATTGATTTTAAGTAGGAGGGGGAAAAAAAATAGATTTAAATCGTAAATCAGATTTTTTGTGAAAAAATCTGGGATTTTTTTTTTTGGCCGTATCGCCCAGCCCTACCCATTTGTTTATTTTAATGTCACATTTGATTTTCTTAATCAGCTTTTCTTTAACTCATGAACCTTCCCTACTCGCCTCTTCTTGATAACTGCTATAGACCTTTTTTTGTTTCTGTCTTGGTATAGTAGATAGTTGAAGACGTACTGCAGAATTTCATATTTCTATAGTTGTAAATGTAAAGAGCATAAGCGTCATTTACTTTAGCCATGGCCAATTTGCTCCCTTCCATTTTCTAAATTAGCCTCTGGCAAGGATGTGTCTAACAGAGGATATGTCTGCAATTGTTGAGTAAAAGTTTTCTTTTTGTTTGTGAGTTTTACAGTAATGAGTGACAATCATGCACTAAAATCTTTAGTGTTTAACGTTTTTCTGTGTGTTTGTGGAGGAAGGCGACAGCAGTAGATCTTGACCTACAAAGTATCTAAATATATATTACAATTTTACTATGTACTATTATGTATTTATAGTAAAACGTTAAATAAACCCTCTTTTCAGGCCTTAAGGTTCATTTTAATAGGACCCAATCATGGCTACAGCCTTATTTAACAGCACAGTTTAATGCGCTTTTGCTCATGGTACCTTGCGTCGTCGGCTTTCCGGTTGATTGTGAATGTACTGGTGTTGGTTTCACCACGCAAGGTGGAAAATGTTTAGCACTTGCTCTCGTGGTGAAACTCGTCACATGTTAATACGAGTAAAGATGGCCATGTCTTCATGCCGGGCGACACTAATGCAACCTTTATGGAGAGCAGAGGAGAGTAAGTCAAGCCCTTCATTAGCATCTTTATTCAGGCCGTAATGACAACACTGACGTGACCTTCGGCTCTTCGCTGCACTTAAGACTGGGACTAAATGACTCCTGTCTGCCATTGAAAATGGCTTTCTAAATCTCATAATAATTGCCATCTCTGGAGCAATTAAATCCTCCATTTTTCTGCAGTTCTGTCAGATGTCTTATTTTAATATCCATCCGCACTTCTGAAAGCGCTAAATGTGGGGCCCTTTTGTGCGCACATGTAGATTAATTAAAATCCTCCTGGACTGCTATTAGAGTTCATTAAAAAACCCACAGCAATACAGCATTTAAACAAAGAGGTATGACTCCGCTGGCAGACCTCTGCGCCTCTGCCGGCCCGCGCTCTCATCAGACGTCTGGAACGCTGACAGGGGATTGCTCCAAAATAAAATGCAAATGAAATTTTATGGAAATAGTTGGCCACTCGAAAAGCTTGCATGTTATTGCAAATCACTGAGGCTGCAAGCGCTCTGCTTTTTAAACATAAGACTGTAGCTGCAAAACATTTCACATCTCCCTCGCTCTGTTTACCCCCTGCACGATGTAGATGGAAATTTTGCATCAGGAATGAATGTTGGATGTTTTGAGTACAATTTGCATCAGTTACGCAGACGTTTCAGCTGCGCCCCTGCTGTGCGAGGTGAGGTCGCCTACAGGCAGACATTAGTCCAAAAATCATGCTTATCATTTTATCAGCTAGTACGTGTGCAACTGGTATTTGCGACATTTATCAGAACATATGATGAACTGAAATCCTGTTACAAGTCTGTGGCATAACAAATTATTAACATTTGCAGCAAAGGTTGCCACAAAGATGCTATATTCCTCCAGAGACGGTCCAAGGCAGGGGTGTCCTATAGTCTCAACCCGGACGCTAGCTGAACGTCTGATGCATATCTCACGTTTAACTGGAAGCACTTCAGGATTTTCAAAGTCGACATCTGATTGGTTGAATTCTTCAGGATGTCTGGGAGACGTGTCTCACGTTTAATGGTCCACCTGTTATGATGTCGTGAAGCCAAACCCTCTCATGTAAAAAGAACGCCATTGTGTTTGCAACTGTGACAATGAGCACTTATCAGGATCAACTAAATGTTGGGTTTTCAAAAATATGTGAAGTATGTAAAGTTTGCGGCATAGACTCTTTAAAATAAGTCCAAGAGTTTTACACACTGGTCTGTTATTGTAGAGACTAGAGTTGTCAAAAGTACGGACTGCGGTACCAAGTTGGCCAAAAATGTGATGGGAATTGTAAACACCTCTGACTGGCCATTATGCTCATGCACTCATCAAATATGTCTGTGATTGGCTATACATTGTAGCCAATCACAGACATATCCGATGAGTGTGTGAGCTCAATAGGAGGTACAACGTCACTTTGTAGGCCAACCGGCAGTTAGCATCACACTGGTTCCCTCGAGAAAACCCCAATAGGATTTTCCCATAGGCTTTTGGATTATCACAAAAAAAACAAGCTCTGTGATCAAAAAAAGTTATCATACTTGCATGTTTTGTCCATCAAGATAATTATCACAGATGAACACAACTTTTATTATTTTTGAAGCCTAAATGCAGTCGCCAGAAGTAAAAATCTAAAGGTAAGCTATAAGAGAACTACACCACGCTCCTTTTGGCAACACTAGTAGGGACATCGAAATGACATTTTCACACCCATAAACATGACACAGAACAAAACAAACTGTGATTGGATGCTTTACATGTCTGTCAGACGGCCTCTGGCTGGTCCTTGGCCAATGAAAGCTGCTATGGGGTGGGGTCCAGTCCTTCTGCCATCAGTCTGAAGGTCTGGCTACACAATACTAGGGGTGTCCAAACCCAGTCCTGGAGGGCCACTGTCCTGCAGAGTTTAGCTTCAGCCTGCCTCAACACACCTGCCTGGAAGTTTCTAGTATGCCTAGTAAGACCTTGATTAGTTGGTTCTGGTGTGTTTGAGGTTAGAGCTAAACTCTGTACGGCAGTGGCCCTCCAGGAGCAGGGTTGGACATCCCTGGTCTAAGGGGAGGGACAGAAGTGAGTAGATATGGGTCACTGCATGCAAATCAAATTTCTTTTAAGTTACTGAAGCATCATTTTTACACAGTTTTGGAGATATTTATTTGTATGTGACCGAGTGAACTGACATTCCTCAAAGGGACTTTGATTCCACCCTGGTGTTTGTCGTATTTTGATTTGCCGTCTCTGTTTCAGATGCAGGCAGGCCTGTGCGATGCGTGTTGTTTGCTGCAGTGGTGGATCAGTAATTGCACCTCTGCCAGGGTTGAGTCAGACTGCTCTTGTAATCAATCAGTACAGCAAGAGATGGTACAGAGGGGTTTGTCACAGAGCTATCGCCCCTTGAATGCAAGCAGAGAACCTTCTGCAAAGCCAGCACTTACCTGGCTGGCCCTCCATCTCACAATTCAGCCCACCTCCCCCCTTTTCTCCGATCCCCTGGAGGGGGGCCGTACGCATTCACCTGATCACATGTGACCCCTCTGTCTGCTGCAATCTCGGTCTGCAAACTCAATCCCCCTCAGTGGAGTTCATCGCCCTGGCTCCCTCAGGCCAGCCGGCTCGTTTACACACCCAAGAAGCATGTGGCATACTGAACCTTTTTTTTTTTCCTTTCCCAATTCTCCCCCTCTCTGTTTCTCCTCCACTGAGAGCAGATAAAGCCTCGGTCATCAAGCCCTGATTCTTTACAGTTCATTTCCCTTCTGTTTCTCTGCTAATTGTTTTTCGAGCCTCAACATGGCCAGGGACCATTTCAAATGCTGCATAATGAGGCTCTGGCGCATATTGGCCATTACTGAATTAAACCGCCTCGCAAGAGGAGTGGACCAGACGTGGCTGATGCTGCTCTGTGAGTGGCTGAGGATGTTGATTGACAGGCTGAGGGGAGGGTTTATGTGTTTTTAGGCTGGCAGGTTGGTCTAGCTGGTGCAGAGAGAGGGAGAGTAAACAATTCATACGCTGCTGACTGGCACCTACAGACGCCCTCTGCAGGACAGATAGGAGAGAAACAAATAGCTCAGATTGCCTTAAAGGAATAGTTCACCTTTAAAAAAATATGTAATTTAATAATTTATAAGCGTAATTTTAAAGAGATAATTTAAGTGTACAGTGAGATTTTTAGTGAATAGTGACTTAAATTTTAGATATCTAATGATAACTAATGGATCCTTTTTGGAACTTTACAGCCTGGTTACATCCATTTTCACTGTATAGAAAAAAGCAGCTCCCATAATGCAATTTCTTTTCTTTTTTTGTGCTTTTTTTGTTGCACAGAAGAAACTAAATCATGCAGGGTTGGAATGCAGGCAAGTATGATTAAATATATTAATTTAAGAGTGAACTTACTCAGTAACTTACTTAGGTGAGATTTGATTGTTTGCATCATCCTGTATTTTGTTCAGTCCCACTTTTCCCTTGCTATTCATCCACATTTCCCAGCAAGCACAGTTTACAGCCTTCACTACCTCGGCAATTGGGAAGAATTGAGAGGTCTGTATGTTGTGTTTTACTTTTCTTGTCTTGTGCTCAGTGGAGAACGTCAAACAGGCCTTTCCTTTCACTGCCTGACTCCAATATAATTTCTCTACTTTGAAGTTGCTGACTTGTAATCCATATGTCCATTTTTTTATTGAATCGAAAATTATTGTTCTGAAAGGTCTAAGGTTATGAGAGTTCCTCTGATGTAGACATTTTTAAAATGTGCTAAGTCACTCACAAGCTCCTTTATTTAACTGAATGGACCCAATCATTTTATTGACAGAAGTAATACACATGAAGGAAAAACAGTTCTTTATAACTCCCAGTGAATATGTCAATATTGTGCTTAGTAATGTTAGCTATGATTTGTAGACATATTATAATGACAGTACTATTAATTAGCTAATTAAAAAAATGTGTTAAAATGAAGTATTTCTTGGGAGCAAAAATGTTAAAATGAGATGTTAAAATCACTCTCAAAATCATTCTCAGGAAATAGTAAAAAACATTTTTATAACTTCATTAAAAAAGCCAAACCTTTAAAGAAATCATATTTTCTGTATCAAAACATGTTTTGTACCAGCCCTACTACATTTGAAGTGTTTTTGGGTGGTTGAATGCTCGCTGAAAAAATCTCACGTTTAAAAATTCTATTTAACATACAAATAAAACTGTTTATTTTTAGATTTCTTTTGCATTAAACACTAAGCGAAGTTCCATCAAATAATGTGCTGTTCATTATATATCTGTGCTGCATTGTGGCTACACACTTAAAATGGTATTCCTGAAAATCTATGACATAGTGTTATATAACATGCACAGTGCAGTGAGTGCACTATGGCTTTATCTCTGCCAGTGATTTTTGATTATTTTCATGTTTTCCAGTAGAATAAATATTTTGTTCCATTGAAGTACTACGAAGTACCAAGAATTTGATGTGTTATGCGTATCTGTGTCTCATATACTGTTCCGAATCTTATGGGAGAGCAAATTATATTCAAAGCCTGTGTTTGATACTGCTGATCTTTATTTCGCTAACGGTAGATCAATATGTGGAAATTCCCCTATTGATCCAAGCCAAAGACAGAACAGGGTGGCGGCTTTCCAGCTGATGTTTAGTTATTCTCCACCTTTTTTTTTTTATAGCTTTAAATCATTTCCTGTTCAAGGGGATTAAGGTGTTATAGAGTTAAATTTTAGCTGCATGTTCACACCATATACGCTAAGAACAGGAGCGCCTCATGCATACCGAGGCATTGGAGGTTCTCTGGTGTGCAGCAAGAGGACGGTGAATGTAATTTATTGCACAATATGGTGCTGTTATTGATTAGACAGCAAAAGGGCAGTACCAGCTGCTCTGCTAATAGCCATATAAATGTTTCAAGCATGTGTCCCCACCTTCAAACCAGCATTAGAAGAAAAATAGCAGAATACATGCACCCATAGGACATGCACCCTGCCAAATTGCAGATGAATATTTTGCCAGTCCATCAGTAAGGTATAGTTTGCACAAAAATGAAAATTCTGTATTTTACTTCCCTTTACTCACACATAGTCCATACGACTCATGAACTATATTCCATGTCTTCTGAATCCATATAAAAGTATCATGGTTTTCACAAAAATATTAAGCTGTTTTCAACATTGATGATAATAATAAATGTTTCTTGAGCAGCACATCATCATATTAGAATGATTTCTGAAGGATCATGTGACTGAAGACTGAACTAATGATGCTTATTTATAGAAATAAATTGCATTTTAAAATGTATTCAATTAGAATTTTTATTTAAGTTAAATTTTAATAATATTTCACACTATTACTGTTATTACTGTATTTTGATTAAATAAATGCATATATATATATATCAGCTCCTCAGATGGACAATTAAATATTTACTTGAACTTTAGTTTCAAGTTTACAAAAAACTTGTATAACTTAGTTATACTTTTTAATCTATGAGTCTGCATTTACATTGCATATCTATTTTGATATGACATATTTTTGTCCCGTGCTAGTTATCACTGTCAATTGCAATTTCGGAGTGAATCACGCATTTATATGTAGACGTCACTTCCAAAACTTTGCAGTGTGTAATTGGCCGTCGTTCCTCCAACATGAAAAACAGTACTTTTATTCAATGGATTATAGCTATATAACCCGAAAGAGCACTCACTTTACAATCACAATTAAGCTGTCACTCATCTCAGTTCGCAATCTCACAGTGTTCCATCAAAATCAGTAAAGTTGTTTACACTAAATAATGAATGTCTTACATCGTGTCTTTGTTAAAGGCGGGGTGAAATGCTATGCAATTCAAGCATACTGAGCTTTTTACACTGTTAAAGACTTGGATTACCATGCTAAACATGGACAAAGTTTCAAAAAATAAGTTGGACATTTGATGGACAGCTTGATGTCAAAAATGCTCCTTCCGGTTTCTCACAAGTTTCGGAAAGTTTTTTTTGAGTATGGGTCTGTGTGATGTCACAAGGGTGGAATGTCCTTGTACGGGCTCTTCTACCGGAAGGGAGCACGCGCGACCAGAGTGAGAGAGCAAATGCACGCCCATTAATGCGCTTTCCTCTGCTTTAGGGAATTCGGCTGCAGTCACAGGGCTTCACGGAAATCAACAATGCCACCAAAGAAGTGTTTTTTTGGTTGTCAGGGCAAGACAACCCTGTACAGCTTCCCAAAGAACCTAGCCTTAACGGGACAGTGGATGGAGTTTGTTTTTCCTGAGCAGTAACGGAGTTGTGCAAGTGTTCTTGTTTGTTCGGCAATGATTGATTGTTTCATAAACAAGGCCCAGTTCAGCTCCGGATGAGTAGCTCGTCTAATGCTGAAAGATGGAGCGGTCCCAGCGATAAAGGTTCACGATAGTGCGTTGGAAGCAGGTGGTGAGTAAAACTGCTTCAAATGTTTTTGTGTTGTTGGCTATCGGCGCACAAGTACACATCAATAAACAACATGATCACGTATAGTTAATTTATCAACGGAGCATGCGATGTATGGTGTCTGTTTAAATACATTTGTTTAGTTGACCAATAGGTGTCTGTTTGTTTATTATAAAACCACCCCAAACAACAATACACAAAGAGTGGGAAAATATGTTGAACTAAATGAATTATTTCATATTAAACCTCAAATGCGCTACTATTCCATTGTTTTTCTATGTAAACACACACTAGTCTGACGTGCAAAACCGTTCCGCTTGCTACTGCTAACGTTAACCAAATCATGTCCTCATAAACCATGAGTAAACACACACAAATGTTGTAAAACTCATGCATGACAAGCCGCTACGCAAATACAGTCACGGTACATACCACATAGAGACGTCCTACTGTAGTCGTTGCTGCTGCTCCTCTTCAATTTCAGCCTCCGGATCTGATTCTGGATCATATGTATGGTTGAATCTGATTGATAGCCATGGTTTATTTAGGAGAACGTTTTCTTTTCCACGTTTTAGGATGTCACCGCTTACAGACCCTCTAAACACAATAGCTGAGCGCGCTTGTGATTCTTTAGCTCCGTCCACACGATACGCCTCCAGCGGCTCGGTTTTATTCGGAAAGACTCTATACAGCGTATCTTTCTTTTATAAATATAATAAAAGTAATGAAGGATGCAATAATACTCTATAGCTACTCGAGAATGACATGAGATTGACTGAAGCTGAGTGTGACACGAGTGTGATTCACGAGAGCGAGCAGAACTCAGCACTGAATAAAAACAGGTGTTTTGAGCGGTGAGTGGATTCTTAAACACCTCTGATTGGCCATTGCGTTCCAGAAATCAACAAACATGTCTATGATTGGCTACATTTCTCAGCGCTACAAAACACTCTGTACATCTCACGTTCTCCAGAGCGCAAACTCAACGCAATGTTTACAAAATCTGTTTCGCCAATAATATTATACTATTACAGTATCGATGGAGGGGGCCCTGCTTTCGTTTCAGGCTGCTTATATTTGAATTTTTATCCAAAAATGTTTTGTGATCAAACATTAATTGGCGGACCCCCTGCAGTGCCGCTGTGGACCCCTTAGGGGTCGCAGACCCCCAGTTGAAGACCCATGTTTATATGTAGATACATTTGAGTGTGTTGAAAGTTATGTTATAATGCTACTCTGTGCGTTCGCTTGGCGACTGCTATGAGACACTTGTTCACACTGCAGTAAGCTAGATCGATATTAGGCATGGTAAAACATGGTACTCGCAGTAAATCAAGAAAATGAGATTTAAACAAGAAGAATAACTGTGATGAGCAATATAACAATCATTAGTTATCATATATTAAAACCTCTTTAGTGTTTCCATGGTTTCTACAAAATAAAACCAGAAATCACGGGTATGATGTCATTGATAGGAGACGCACGGTCTGTGTCCTGGTTAAAATTGCTGATTTCTCTGGATTTAAACATTCTTAGAAACATTTGGGATAATGTAAGTACACAAGTCAAAAAAATATATAACATTGTTCTAATCTAGTGGTTTTTGGATATTTTAATCCAAAATCTTACATGTTGTGCCTTTTAAATGAGTCAAACTATACAAATTATTTAAAAACTATTTTAGAATATTATGCATGCAGGTTGTGTAAAAGTGATGCTGGCATGTTCACTAATGATTATCCATACGTACAACAGAAAACAGCTTTGTCCATTGTGTAATTGTGGCTTCTTGTAGGAACTTCCCGAGTGCTTTTGTATTACAGGAAGTAGTTTGCTCCATATGCACTTTGGTGCAGAATACAACCCAGGCCTGAGCCCTGCATTAATTAGCACTTGCAGCTGAGTTTGATTTGCCATTTCCCGTTGTCCATCATAGAGGCTCCCTATCTGATTTTCTCCTAGGGGCTGCAGTTTGCCTGATGTGGCTGGGCAGCGCTGGTTATTGATCTTCCATCTGTTTGGGCTGCGTGATCAGTGGAGAGTGATAAAAACAGACGCGGCGGCTCCCACGCGGAACCATCCAAGACATGCAGATGGGCCCGGCGCGGAAAGGCCTGTCAGCGCTGCCATGCTCGCATCTCCGCGCTGCTGCGGCCCTCTCCAACTGCAAAGGTCATGCATACGACGGGGGAATGTGGTCTGTTTTTGTTTTAAATATTGTTTGATAACACACTTAGCCCCTGTTTGGCTTCGGATCCTCAAGGACTGCTGAATAACTGCAAAAATCCATGCCTGACTCAGACTGTCTGCGTCTCTGGCATTTATCAGCTGCGCTGCGGCGAGCGTTTTGTCTGGGGAGCGACAAGCCTCCTGGATGTTTGTGCGAGCGAACGCCCAGTGCTTAGCTTGTACAGTATTTGTGTTTGTACTCTAAATCTGAATGGTGTTTTCCTTCTGAGCCCTAAAGATGCATCCGCTCTCTTGTAGAAGGATGCTTTAAGATGCGAATGCGGCCCTGCAGTGTGTATTGATTGGGATGTATGAATGCATATTTCGCGTCGATCTCATTGGCGTCCTTCTGACATTTGGTGAAAGATGGAAAACCTTTAAAAGTATAGTTAACCTAGAAATTTGTCATCCTCATGTCATTCCAAAACTGATTTTCTTTCTGGTGTGAGGCACAAAAATGAGAAGCTGAGCAGAATGTTCATGCTATTGTTTTCTATGCAATTACAATAATGTGTGAGGAAGGTTTTCAGACTGCATCCATGCTCTCTCTGTCCTAAGATCAATGAACTCTTGGTATGAATGGTGGTTGCCTGTTGTATCGAGTAGAACATTTAGGAGAATAGGTAGCGTCTTCTCTTTCTAGACCTAAACGTTCCGTTGTAGGGACAGAATAAAGATCTGTCAGACATCATTAATGTTTGCCTTAGCCCGGTTCCAGCATACATCTGTTTCTCTTGTACATTTTCCACTTGAGGAGAGAGGGTCAATATCAAGTTGGAAACAAGGATTTAGTCTCAAAATCCCTTCTTTACTTACTATATTTTGTAGCAAATTGAATAGACATGAATGCTTTTTCTTATTTTAACAGCTGCTTATTTTAAATATTTTTGTATATTTTAACCACATCATATCAGCTCTTTTCTTTTTTTTTCTTCTTTTTTCTTCTTGTATACTTGTTTATTTGTTTTGTTTTTAGACCAAAAAGACAATAAAATGAAATAAAATTTGTTATGCTGTGGTTAAAATATAGCATTAAAATAAGGCATTAGAGAATGAGAAAAAAAGACATTTATTTTATTTTTTTGTCTTATTTTGTTTTGTCTTTTTGAACAATTTTATTTCATTTGATCTTCTTTAATGTCTTTGATTTGAGTTTGTCTTATTTCATCTTATGTCTTGTTTATTTTCTATTTTTCATTTTATTATTCTTATGTTATTTTATTTCTTTTGTTTTATTTGTCTCATTTTATTTGATAAATTTGATTAAATGTAGTCTTATTTTATATTTCAATTTTTATTGTCTTATTTTATTTTTCCTTGTTTTTATATCATTTTCATTTATTTTCTTTTGTCTTTATTTTATTAAGTCTCTTCTTTTTGTATTTTATTTTATTTTTTATTTTAAAGATGTAAAATAATTTAGTAATAAAAATTATAAAAAGCATTCACATCTTAAAACAAAAAGTAAAAATAATGACATGCAAAAAAGTACATTTTGGCAATAAATAAGTTTTTAAAGCTTCTGTGACTTGTTCCAGGGAATATCATTGCCGTAATTAATAGCATGTATCTATTATGCAAATGTTCTTAAATGTACTTTTCTAACATCACTGTTTAATCTCTTCTAAAAGCTGTTTGTTTATTGACCGCCTCTGGTTGATCTGATCACTGAGTTGTTTTGTGCGGAGAATGTTTCTTAATTAATAAAGTAAAGACTTTCCTGTGTCCTGTCCTCCCATTGGGGAGCAGATGCTAATTGTGTTTGAACATTTCTAATCCTTCATACGACCTCAAACAAACGGTGTGTTTCTATCGTAGGCCTTGTATTAAATCCTGCTTATGAACTTGTCGACTGCACACAGAACGAACATGGAGGACAAACTGAAATAGCTGGAAATGTGGAGGTTAGTTGCTTTTGCACTGCCCCGGGCTGATCACAGTCACCGACTCCCGTTAGGATTTCTTTTCCGACGAATGTCATTGTTATTAGCTTCCGGTTTACCTACAGGCCTGGCCCCAAAGAACATATTAGCTTTCCTTCTGCATGCTATATGAAAATGGATAAGTAATGTTGTCCGTAACACGCTATAAAACCCGAAGAGGTGGATTTTTATTGTTTCGGCCAGTATCTCACACTGTGCTTTAACTACATTTTATTAGGTGTGAAATTAAAATATTAATAGGCTGATGTCTGGCTTTAGGAAGAGCGGGACGTTTGTAGAGGCAGTCGAGTCGAGCGCCGCGGGAGAGAGGCGGGTTCCCGAATGTCGGCGGGCCCTTTTAACATCTCATACCTCTGTATGAAATAGACTTTCATCTAGCCTACTGTGAAAATATTAAAAGACGAAGCTTCATGTGTTGTCACATTGCCTGCGGGACACTAATTGAGGTTGGTCGCTGATGTTGTTGGGAAAGGTTGAAAAAAGAAAGAGAAATATCTCAAAGTGACTGAGGAACTTAAAAAAAAAAAAGAGAAGGATGCTTTGTGGTGCTTTCAGAACTATTAAGCGGGGAAACATGTAAGGAAATGACATCATCAATAGAGTCTTAAAACAATAAAAGGAATAGAAGCACTTATACACATTATACGCTAAACCAACACCGTTTAAATGAATTGTGTTCATTTGTATAGACGCGTAGTTCTGTATAAACCCTCCTTGGCTGAGACAGTGCTGATGTACACTACAGTTCAAAAGTTCAATTTTTTTTATTTAGTAAGGATGCATTAAATTGATCAAAAGTAAAGACATTTATAATGTACAAAAGATTTCTATTTCAAATAATTGCTGTTCTCTTGAAAAGGAATCCTGAAGAAAATGTATCACGGTTTCCACAAAAATATTAAGCAGCATGTTTTCAACTGATAATATTAAGAAATATTTATTGAGCAGTAAGTCAGAATATTAGAATAATTTCTGAAGGATCATGTGACACTGAAGACTGGAGTAATGATGCTGAAAATTCTGCTTTACTATCACAGGAATAAATTGCATAAATTGTAATATTATTTCTAAATATGACTTTTTTACTGTATGGTAAGCATGAGAGACTTAAAAAAAAAACAAGACAAACTTTTGAGTGGTAGTGTATATTTAAAGGGTACATAACACACACAGTTTCTGCCAGTCTCATGTTAATCTTGAGTACCTGTAGAGTAGAATTGCATCCTGCATATGTCCAAAGAGTTTTTAGTTTTATCATATTTATAAAAGACAGATACGCTGAACTGATTCTTTCTGAAAACAGCCAAGCTCATGGAGGAGAGAAGTGGGAGGAGCTAAAGAGTCACAAGCGCGCACACACACACACACACACACACACACACACACACACACACACACACACACACACACACACACACACCGGATAACTTTTGATTCACTATACGTTCGTGATGTCGTCATTATATGCAGTTACGTGCTGATTGCCAACAAAACACAGACATTTGAGGCAGTTTCACTCACCGTCTGTGGTTTCGACTCATGACCGGGAACAAACAAACACACTTGCAGAACGCCGTTTCTGCTCTGGAAAAACAAACTGCATCCACTGTTTCCTTAACGCTGGGTTATTTGGGAAGCTGAACAAGGTTATCTTTCCCTCAACCAGAAACACACAGTTATAACAAAGGTTATAAACCACACTTTATGACCTCATACAGGGCCATATTAAAAAAATGCAAAATAATAAACTTTACGAAACTTGGAGTGTATTTGGCACAGAAATACTCGTCCAACGCGTTTTTTGAAATTGTGTCCATGTTTAGCATGAGAATCCAACTCTTAACAGTGTAAATAAGACAGAATGCATGCAATAGCATTAGACCCACCCTTTAATAAACATATTGATTATATTTATTATAAATCAATTATTTATATATTTTATCATATTTTATTTAATATTTTAGTTTAATATTTGAAAACAATGGGCTTTATTTATTTTATTTCATATGTCGAACTGTGGGATTATGATTGCCTTCCAAACTGGTGCATTAATAATGTATACAATTCAACTGTTGTGCATTGACATGGCATTTCTTTTACAAAGGCTACAAACTCTGTTCTTCCAATCAAAAAACAGAAAGGCTGTGTTTTTGTACATGCATCTGAATGAATGTGTTGAAACGAGACGGGGCGTGCATGTGATTACGGCTCTGTTTGGCTGCTAGCTTGCAGGAGCACTTGGTCTCTGGCGCAGAGTGGGTCACTCCTGATTGTAATGGAGAGGTGTGAGCCTGTGTGTTTGTTGTCAGGACGAGAGGGGAGGGGTCGATAACAGCGCTGTGTGGCGCTGGAGAGGGGCACAGACAGACACTCAGGTTTGATTAAAGGGAAGTGGCCTCAGGTAGACCCCATCCACTCTGAGAGGCTGAACTATACCTGTGATCTACAGGAAAGAGAGAAAAAAAAAAATCTCATATTTACATTGCCTGTCTTTTTTTTTTTTTTTTTTTTTATATGCCACACAGCGCACACAATTTTGTAACCACATTTTGTTTAAAATTCTGTCATTAATTACTTGCCTCTGTCTTTCCTAACCTGTATGACTTTCGTTCATCTTCAGAACACAAATGAAGGTCTTTTTAATGAAATGTCAGTGCTTTCTGTCCCTCCATTGACAGCTACACAACTACCACTTTGACTCTTCAAAAATTCATAAAGAGATTGTAAAAGTAATCCATATGAATTGAACGGTTTAGTCAAAATTTTAAGAGGAGACACAATCACTTTATATGAGGAACAGATTGAATTTAAGCTTTTATTTGCATATAAACATTGTTGTGGTAAACGGAAGCTCAAGCATGTTCGCTTGACATGAGAACCAATGAGGTTCATTCCCATGTTACGCAGCACATTTGAGCTTCCGCAAGAACCAATGAGGTTCATTCTCGTGTTACGCAGCACGTTTGACCTTCAGCAAGAACCAATGAGGTTCATTCTCGTGTTACGCAGCACGTTTGAGCTTCAACAAGAACCAATGAGGTTCATTCTCGTGTTACGCAGCACGTTTGAGCTTCAGCAAGAACCAATGAGGTTCATTCTCGGAGTTACGCAGCACGTTTGAGCTTCAGCAAGAACCAATGAGGTTCATTCTTGTGTTACGCAGCACGTTTGAGCTTCAGCAAGAACCAATGAGGTTCATTCTTGTTACGCAGCACGTTTGAGCTTCATCAAGAACCAATGAGGTTCATTCCCGTGTTACGCAGCACGTTTGAGCTTCATCAAGAACCAATGAGGTTCATTCTCGTGTTACGCAGCACGTTTGAGCTTCATCAAGAACCAATGAGGTTCATTCTCGTGTTACGCAGCACGTTTGAGCTTCTATAAGAGTCAATGAGGTTCATTCTCGTGTTACGCAGCACGTTTGAGCTTCATCAAGAACCAATGAGGTTCATTCCCGTGTTACGCAGCACGTCTGAGCTTCTGCAAGAGCCAATGAGGTTCATTCTTATGTTACGCAGCACATTTTGAGCTTTGCAAGAGCCAATGAGGTTCATTCTCGTGTTACGCAGCACGTTTGAGCTTCTATAAGAGTCAGTGAGGTTCATTCTTGTGTATGCAGCATGTTTGAGCTTCAGGAGTATACAAGGTATTTTAGGTAATATTCTGGATTTCTGGTTTCTACAGCTCTCTCCTTCAGGTCTGTCCTTGTTCTTTCCCCCTTGGTTTATTATCCATCAGGTGACATAACACATAATGTACAGGAGGAATTATACACCAATTTAACACGTAAATCATAAATACAGTTTAATATTCGGGGTTAGGGGTTGTTCAGATCAATAGTGGTAGTGATTCTGCCTTAGCAAACACTACTAATAACCCTTTTAAGATTCTTTAAAATCTTTTTATGATGTTATATACAGTACATGGCTGCGTGGGGAGCTGACATTGTCTAAATGGCTTTTCCGTGTTTTTGCAGAAGAATTTTGAAAGGGAATGAGTTTGAAGGTCAGCTGTCTGCATCTCTCCAGTGTGAAGCGAATCTGTGACACACTAGTTTAGGAATGACAAGCATCTATTAACACACTCTTGATTTTTTTTAAAGACAGCCTGTTGGCATGCTTTTTGATTTGTCCTCAGAACTCCCTTAATTGTTCAGCTGTGAAACTTAAAGCATGCTATTTTCCCAGAGCGGTGGAAATGTCCTTGCCGAGATTCACATTTGTTCAAGTACAAGAATGTGAGTGGGAGTGCTCAGACTCACACAAACTCACACACACAAGCAAAAGCAGTTGTGTATCGCAAGTTATGCATAACATGAAACTACCTTAACGCACCTTGACTATTTCTCTCTCTCTCCATCTATTCAGAGTATCCTGGCCTTGAACCCTCGGGTCCAGACTCATGCTGTGCTCCTCTCTACTGCAACGAAGAAAATGGAGAAAAAACACTGGAAAAGAAACGCAGAGAAAGGCTGTGAGGTGCGTCTCCTCCATCACCCTCAACACTCATCTTTTCACCTGCAGGCCATAGGGCTCTCACTGACCAATCAGCCGTAGAAGAGAGGAACTTAGTGTTGTTTCCAGATTTAGATGGGTTCTTTCCTGGCACTGGACCCATCTGTTTAGCTTTCTTCGGTTTTCTGCTCTTTAACCTTTCATTTGGCCTTGTCGAGAAATCGACAGCTGTGTTCAGCACCACAACCGCAAAAACTCAAGTTGTATTTGCCCACATATATGATTTTAAACTGACACACTCAGAAAGCCTGCGGATAGTGAAAATGCTTTAATATATTTTAACATATTTCATATACATTTAGGGTGTACTCACACTAGGCGCTCTGAACCGTGCCCGTGGCTTTTGACCCCCAAAGCCCGGTTCGTTTGATAAGTGTGAGCGCTCCGTTCCGTGCCCTGGTGCGTTTCGTTTGGCCGGCCCTGGCCCGCTTGGAAGAGGTGGGCCAGAGCGCGGGTCGGTTGGGCTCGAGCGCGGTTCACATGCAGTGTGAGCGCTAACCGAGGAACAGCTGTGTGCTACTGTCATCATTATGACAGCAAACACCAAACTATTACTACTTGGATACACTTTTCAATTAAATCAAGTATATTTAAGTTTATAACGGTCCTGGTTTCTCACCTTATCGATGAACATGAATTGTAGTTTGCGAGTAAAGCTGAAAATTCCTCCATCAAAGTCAGCTGCCTCCGTAATAATCTTCTGATACGTGCTGTGCAGTCAAGTGAAAATCGCTATTTAAATTATAAATCTATTAAGCAGTCCATTAGCGAAAATAGAAAATATCAGCAACAGTTTGAGAGAAAATGCCAAGTACTGCCAATGCTAGTATTGTTATCAGTACCGATGACTGTTTTTGTCATTTCTGAGCATTGAATCATTAATTAGCCATTTACCATTATATTATCATATTAAATTTAAGTCAATATTTATAACATTTAATTGACAAGCAGCAAATTATCAGACTTTTTGTTTTGTTTATCATTTATTAACACCAACCTTTAAACTTTTAATTTAAATAAATTTAAATAATAACATTTACAGCAAATGTCGCACAAATCCATTATGATTTAGATTTGTTATTTAATGTGAAATAACTCCAAACAAGCAGAATGAGAAATAGTTTCTCTCCTACTAGTTTTTCCATTTCAAAGTTTTAATTTATGTTAATTTTCAATGCTAAATAAATAATAAATTGCTAGTTAAAAAAAGCCCTTTTCCAGCTTAAAGTAATAAAAATAAAGTAATTGCGAGATAAATTGGGAGATAAAATCACAGTTATGATGAATAAGGTCTAATTAATTTTTTTACTCTTTTTTTTTTTTTTTTTTTTTTTTTTTGCACACTGTCCATGGAGCGGACCTGTTTACATTTCACTGCCGGTTGTATATTCTGTATATAACTGTGTATGTGACAAATAAAACTCTTGAATCTTGAACTCTCCTTCTGTAAATTTCACTGTTTGAGTGACATGCTGTATGGATACTCGCTCATTGCTTATTGTGATCGCAGCTGGTAAGAACTAACTAGATTAACATAAATGTTAAATGTCAAAAGCATGCTCTACTGTTACCCCAACAGCGATGCAAGTATGCACATTATGACACCCGAACACTAGTCTTGTCTATCATATTCACCTTAATTCTGTGTGTATATCAATAAATAGAAATACTAAAATTAACATAGCAGATAAATACCAGCTCACACGTACAGCTTGACTTCCTGCGAAGGTACCAGCAGGTATTTCATCATTAGACAAGAACGTGTTGGTAAGCTACACTCACTAACACACATGCTCAGATAGTCGCTCAAATGTAATTATCTTACGATTCCAGGCACATGCCATCAAAGTCTCAAGAATATCTCCCCAGACCAGCGTGCGACAGGAAGGGTTTGTGTTTTTTGGCAGGTGGCCGCTATGCCTCGTCTGTCCTTTTAAAGGCAACTGAGCCTCCTGCTTGTTTGATGTGGAGACACAACAAGATGGAGGTGTTTTGTAGGGGAGATTATCTACTCCCTGCTGACAGCACTGTTGCTAAGTACAGCTGCCTAATTCATCATTCTAATCAATGGGGATGGATTGCAAGCCTGATTTAATTCATAAAGGCTGTGTGCTATAGATTGAACATATGGCATGTGATTTTACTCTATCAGGGGTATACGTGTGTACCTTTTGCGTGCTACGCTTGTGCAAATATATGCGGTACCTTTTTCAAGACACCTCCCTGAAAATAGACGTATACGCCAAGGGATGAAATGGAAGTTTTTGTTGTCCTTTATGTACTGTAAATCAGAATTTGCTGCAAAATCAACCTTAATGCTTCCGCCTGCCTATTTTCTCATGCAATGCATTTCTCACTGTCAATTCACCAATAAATGTCAGAGGTGCAGAGAGCGCAGAGTCTGTGAAGCTGCTCGTGATTTTCCGTATGGATCGTCTGCCACAGATTTATCCTCTTCGTAAAGAAAAAGCAATGAACGTTTTAGTGATCCTTAAAATAACTTTTGTAGGGCCACGAAAGCGGCATCATAATTGTCCTGCAGAATTGTACCGGATGCCAGAGGGGCTTTAAACTTAGTTTTTACTGGGAATCCATGAGTGCCGGGTGTCTATAGTTTTCAAATGAGTTCTTGGGAAAAATACGATGGCATGTAGTCAGCTGTTATCTCAGTCCGTCAGGACTCAGGTGCCTGCACATTTCTCTCCCCTCCCCCTCAGGGCACCCGTAGCACACTGTCCGTGAGGAGATTTTGCTACACTTCCCTGCAGGCGACGTCTCGTACGGGAACGCGGACGGTTCAAGTAGACACTATTAGCTGACCGGAGCCTTACCAATATTTGTCTTTCTGCTTCAATAGCACAGGTTGAGGCTGGAGATAATCTACCAAACAAAAAACAAGTCAGAGTTTTGCAGCAGCTGTGGAGATAGAAGTGGAAACACACTTGAAGTGCCCTTGTTTTTTTTGCAGATAACGCCGCTGTTTACTGATGGTTTTCTTTTAATAATCTGTCTGTACGGTCTAATCCAATTTAATGAGTCTCTAGATTGCATTATGATCCCCAGGTCCTGTGAAGGGCAGGTATATCTGCCAGAAGCAAAAGCTAATGTTTTTTCCCTCATCGGTTTTAGGCAAGACAAGGAGGGAGGGAGTAGAAAGAAACAGGCTTTTCAGATTTGAGTTTCCTCAGTAGGTGCGTTACATGGTGTTTATTGTAAATGTATTAGCATTTTTCTGTCTAGAGGTCATGTATGAACACTATACATTATCGAAATTCTGCAAATCATCTTGGGGGTGAATTCACTGCACAGTTGCGCCACTTTTGCCCACAGTATTTATTTCAATGCATGAGGTTGAGGGTGCAAAAAAGTTTCAGTGCTAAGGATGTCCAAAAACTACTTTTATTGAAACCAAGCTCCCAAAATGACTCGTTTCAGATTTTGCCTCAGTGGGACATCATAGTGTGACGAAAGACGCCTTTGCAGAAGATCAATGCCTACTTCTACATCATTGCCTTTTAGCGCCACCCACCAATTGCGTATGTCATGTAGTAGTAAATATGAGAGAGACGGAAACACAGGATTACTCACAAAAAAAAAGTCCTTGCCTCTGAGGACTACAAGATGCTCTGCAGTGCCAAGTTGTGGAAAAACAGTCGTTGCATTGCTTCCCTTGTGATCCTAAGTGTGGATAAGCTTTATTATTAACAAAGTTTCAGATGGCGTCACCCAGTGCAATGCGACGCCAGGCGTAACGCAAGTGTTTTTTGCTAGTTTCGGCCCGACGCAGTTTATAATTTTCACGCCCAGCTCCACATTGTTTTAATAGCAATTGGACTTGCTATTTAACATCTGTTCGCCCATGGGCATGCTGGTCTGAAAACGAGGTGTGTTCAGGCGCATTGTTGGCACGTTGCTATTTTGAAGCAAATGAAATCGACTGCGCGGGTATTTTTTTTGTTATTTAAAGGGTTTGTTAGTAATATGCGCCTACACTCTGTTACAATATTAACAATAAAATGATTCCTCTCCTCTTCCTCTTCCTCTTCTGTCTTTACACTCACAAATTCCGCCATAGATCAAGTACAACTGGCTTTTAAAGGGAATGGGACTCTGATTGGTTTATTGCACTTTACACCCAAAACACACCCATGACTCATTAAGAGACTATGTACAGCCCTTTTGGACCATGCGGCTGGTGCGCCGACCTTTTTTTCCATTGTTAAACTAGCAAAAGTGGATTTGGACATGCCCTAAGTGCACCTGAGCCAAGCGCTTCAGACCATGCACTCAGTTAAAATAGGGCCCATTATTCATTTGTTTGCTTCATCAGAGATGCTGTGTGATTCAATGTATGCAGAGACCCCCTGAGATGATTGTTAAGCAGTAGTACAAAGTAAAGCGCTATATAAATGCATTCATTCATTCATATTGTGACCTTCTTCCTCATAGTCAGCTCTGTTCTCTGTCATTGGCTGGGGCTTTATAGTTGGGACTGCTTCTAGTTTATTAGGCATCAGAGCTAATTGCTTTAATGAGACATGATGAAAGGGAAAGGAGGCAGAGTAAAAAATTTGAATCCTTTCTGGAATTCGTTAAGTAATTCAAATTGGCTTTCATAATTCCTGCTCCGTGCCAGGTCACCGCTGAGGTCCAAAGATGGAATGTAAACTGAATATCTTAAATAGATTTTCCTTTATAGCACAATCATCTTGCATCTTCCTTGAATCTAGTCTCGACCTCACACTCATTAGATGAATAAATTACGGCCAAATTACCACAATTTGGACGCTAACCGTTTTTTCTAAGCAATATTAGAGTTCTTTGAAGCTTTTAAAGCAAGTAATTATGTTTTTACTTAAAAAATTATACTTAGGGATTCTGGTGTCTGGTGGAGTCTAAGATCACACTCTATCTATCTATCTATCTATCTATCTATCTATCTGTCTGTCCGTCCGTCCGTCCGTCCGTCCGTCCGTCCGTCCGTCCGTCCGTCCGTCCGTCTATCCGTCCGCCCCGCCCGCCCGCCGCCGCGCCCGCCGCCTGCACGCCTTGCCCGCCCTGCCTGCCCTGCCTGCCCGACTGAAAGACTGACTGACTGACCCACTGTCATGCAAAGTTTATTTCCAACCTGCTTCAGCACACCTACCCGTGTATTTTCAACAAGTGATCCTGAAGATCTTCATTAGCTTCAGCTATCTTTGATTAGGGTTGGAGCTAAACTCTGCAGGACAATGGGTCCCCAGGAGCAGGGTTGAAGACCTCTGATCGATCTGTCTATCTGTCTGTCTGTCTGTCTTTTTATTTATTGTTCTATTTATCTATCATTCTACCTGCCTATCATTTTATCGATTTTATCGACTGTCTCTCCATCCAATCCATCCGTCTATTTTTATTTTATTGTATTTTTATATCTATTTTTCTATTTATCATTTATACCTCATTATTCAAGTGTCATTTAAAGACATCAAAAGTGAAAGTTTTGTCATCATTTAGAAGAATGAAGAATGTTGGTAACCAAACAGTTGATGGGACGCATTGAATAAGTTCCATAGTATTTTTCCCCTATACTATGGAAGGCAATGGGGCCCATCAACTCAAGAAATTCATACAGGTTTGGAACAACTTGAGGGTGAGTAAATGATGACAGAATTTGATTTATAATATTATGTATAATATTTTGTGTGAACTATCCCTTTAAGTCTAATCTGAGGAATACTTCATTTCCTGCAGTATTATGCTGCGCTCTGTTTTGGGTGTTACAGTTGACAAAGAGATATCCAGCACTCATATTCTGATCACCCATCAAATTAATACAGTCATAAAAGAATCAGTTTTCCCTTTCCATTTTGGGTTGTTTCCAACCCAAGGGCTGGGTAGATATAGGACAGAACACATGTTGGGTTCATTTTACCCAGCAAATTTGGTTGTTTATTTGACCCAGCATAGTTGATTCATTTTTACTGTAATACTAGCTTCTTCTTTTACTTTATACATGAATTACTGTCTGCGGATTAACTTAAATCCTCTAAACTTTTTTTTTAAATACTCGACACTTAGCTTGCACTTAGCGATCATATTTTACAGTTTAGCATATTTTATATAGTTTTTAATACATATTGCCAAGCTTGTTTAACAAATATTAGAAGTAAAATTTAAACATTTAGAAGTAATTCAAGTGTAATCGACCAGTCTCTGTTGTCCCGAATGTAATGGCGCTGGATCTCCTATCATGCTCAGCAGGGAAACTTCTAACTTTAGACCGCCGCCCTGCGTTTCTCTCGTAGCTGAAAAATGCGGTGACTGGCTCCATAACCTGTCCATAAACAAACAGTGAGTTCTGAGAACATATTTTAACATTATTAGTATTTATATTCTGTATCTTTTTGAATAAAATCATAACATTTTATGCAAGGCATCAGGTGTTTCCATCACAGGAAAAGTCAGACTGCTCAAATATACTGAAAAAATAAGCCAAAAAATGACCCAAAAGGCCTTTTGGGTCATTTTTTGGCTTATTTTTTCAGTATTTGGGCAGTTGGACTTTTCGTGTGCAGACGTTACCGCTGTCATCTTCACATCTGTAATGGTAGATGTCGTGTTAAAACAAGGATTTTGTTGTAAGTGCTGTTAATTGTAATTGGTCCAAATTCCAACTCTGATTAGCAGTTTCATTACTGTGTAAGGACACTTTGTTAGTTTTACTCCATTGGGTGTTGGCCAGCAGGTGTTGATATGCATTGGGCTGCTCAAAGTATTACTTTAACACAGGCTTTAGTCTTAAGCAGTGAATTAAAGTGTGTGCAAGTGCTCATCTCTAATTACCTGGCACAATTACACGCCACAGATCAACACGGCTATCGATTGCTGCCGTCTGAGCTGATATCGGCCCTGCTTCTCTGCGCCAGATTGTGAGTTTCGGGTGAGGAAAGGGTGAAGTGATCAATGCGTTTTATCTGCTGGAACATGCATACATCACCGTCTTCAATGCCACCCATCCCATAATGCCACACTTTCCTCCTTTTCCTCACAGGATTTAGCCTCCACTACATGGATTAGAGCACTGCATCCGCTGCCTAATCCATTCAGACGAAGGGGAGGAGATTACAATGTTGGGGTTTGATGTTAATAGAAACCCTTAATAAGTCCTTTTTTGTGCTGTTACATGCTTCTTAATGTATAAAGGAAAACACAAAAGGCTTGTTATGCCCGCTCAGCTGGCTGTGTGCGGTACCAGCAGCACTGGAATCATCTGAATGGTTTTCAGCTCAGAACGGGCTGCTTTCTGTCATGCTTTTTCATTAATGAGATTTCCATATACAGCTGGCCGTCTTGTCAGTGTCTTTAGGGTCTTTTCTTTTTTTTTGTCTGAGGGGAGGGAAGACGCTGTCATTATTGAAGCGTTTTTGCTGAGAACTATTATTGATAGAGATCCCTAAAAACATATCACATGATGAGAATGAGAAGCGTGTCATACCACTCTACGTAATGAGTCTTATTACTCACACTTATACTAAAGGAACGCTTCTAAATCTCTTGAGGACTGTTAATCTGTTCGTCACATGATGTGAAGGTTTCTGAGCTCTATTCATACATTAGACAGGCATATATAGTTCTGTTTATACATTTACATACCTTGGTGAATATGTATTAAGAGGCAGGGAGTGGAAACACCCTGGTAAATGTGACTTATTTTGTCTTCGAGGAAACATCTTAGGTTGCAGCTCTTAATGCATCGTGTTGCCCGCTTGAGCATCAGTGAATGTTTTCACCTTTTTTAATAGTTGTGTATGAATACCACAATTGTCCTCAGTGTGAAAAGTTGGATCTCAAAATCATGTCACTTTTGGGAAAGAGTTGAACTGCTTAGGACAAACAAGAGACTCACAAAACATAAAAACAGTCATTGATCATCCTGGTAACAACAAACAGCATTAAGATTCAAGTAAACATTTGAACTGGTTAACTTGTGGAAATTCTGTCTTGTGGATTATAGTTTTGTAAACCAGCTTATTTTGGAAAGTAGTAAAAAATTATAACATGCAATTTTTATGATCCCTTCTAATTAGGGGTATGAAATTTATGAGCAGAACTGTATATAAATATTGTGAAATATTATTACAATTTAAAATAACTGTATATATATGTATATATATATATTATACACACACACACACACACACACTCTAAAAAAATGCTAGGTTAAAAACAACCCAAGCTGGGTTGAAAATGGACTAACCCAGCGATTGGGTTGTTTTAAGCAAACATTTAACTCCAACCGCTGGGTTAAAACAACCCAAGTATGTATGTATATGTATATATATGTTCTGCTCATAAATTTAATAATAAATAAATATAAAATATATATTAAATGTAATTTATACAGTGAGGGTGGATTTTCAGCATCATTACTCCACTCTTCAGAGTCACATGATCCTTCAGAAATCATTGTAATATGCTTATTTGCTGCTCATGAAATATTCATTATTATCGATGTTGAAAACAGTTTTTATGCTTAATATTTTTGTGGAAACTGATTCATTTTTTCAGGATTCTTTTATAAATAGAAAGTTCAAATGAACAGCATTTATTTAAAATAGAATTTTTTTAATATTATAAATGTCTTTTAACTTTTGATCAATTGTGTGTCCTTTCAAATAATAATTTAAATTCTTAAAAAATGTTTTTGATTATTGTTCAAATGATTCCCATTTTAACAATATACAAAATAAAAATAACATTTATTTATACAATATTATATATAATTTTATTACATTTTTTAATTATTTCAGTTAATTCTTTTTTTATTCTCTATAATCAAATTGGGATGTTTTTTTTTTTTTACAATTATAGATAATTTTTTTATCATGGTGTGGCACTAATGGGCTTCTGATCCCAGCGTTTTCATACTGGCTACTCACCTTCACTTTCAGGCTGAATGTACTCCACCCCTTTAAATTGATTGTCATATATGAATATTTGCTATTCTTTGTCCCTCGTCATTATCAAGGGAGCTGAAGTTTGATTTTTGCAGTGTAAACCGTATATATGTGTGTGCAAGTGTGGTTATTGAGTTATTCAAATCACAGACTTTGGCTCGCAGAGAGAGCGCTCCGAGAATGCAGTGCCCACGCACATTATTTCCCAAATATCTCTGCTTCCCAATGCAATATTTCCTTGTCACCCACAAGCTCAGACAGTGCAATAATTATCAATTTCCATATCATTGTTTTTTTATTGTTTGAGCAACATAAAATAAAACATTTGTTAATGCCACTCAGTTAGACGAGAGCAGCGTGGAAAGATGAGGGAGGGAAATGTAATTAAAAAAAATCTCTGACTTGCACTTTGTCTGTAATCATGTAAATTGAATGTCAGTCAGAATGGCGAGCACAGTTTGTTATTAGATTCCAAACTCCTCGTGCCCGCTGCGTGCCTTACCAAACACTGAGTTTGCCACCGTCGCTATACTGTATAAGACCCAAGCGGGCAGTGCCGACAAACACAGTGTTGTCATAGCAGAAATATTAACACGGTATACATTTGTGAAGTGATATATTAGTTGAGAACTCCTTTGAAGCTTAGTTTGTACCCGTGCAATCTTTTTTTTTTTTTTTTTTTTTTTTGGGAGCGATCCACTGTAAAATATAAACCATAATATTATATTAGTTATTATAATAATTTTACAAAGTAACTCATGCTGCTTGTTAAATTTAGCAAAGTTCTGTGTATTTTCTATGTATTTTAGACCTATTTATATAAATAGTGCTCTTCCCTATTCATAACTTTTCTAACAGATCTAAAGTCCAATTGATCTATTTAGTGTTCAACAAGCATTCACTGAATATTACTAGCATCTGTTGCTGTTCGTCGTGTTGTGTGCTTCATCACATGATTTTAGATGTTCAGAGGTTTAAATGCAGAAGAAACCCTGGATTTGTTCGGCTGAGTGGAAAAACTTCTTCACGGGTTGTGATTGATGTGAGTGGAGACCAACTGTCACCTGAGAGCTGGAGAAATAAAAACATATTCACGGTCACGTTTGCATGTGAAATTGCATTACATGTTGCTGTAAGTTTTCCTAAGTTTCCCTTATCTGTCTATCTGTCCGTCTGTCTGTCTGTCCGTCTGTCTGTCTGTCCGTCTGTCCGTCTGTCCGTCTGTCTGTCTGTCTGTCTGTCCGTCTGTCTGTCTGTCCGTCTGTCCGTCTGTCTGTCTGTCCGTCTGTCTATCTGTCCGTCTGTCTGTCTGTCCGTCTGTCTGTCTGTCTGTCCGTCTGTCCGTCCATCTATCTCTATCCATCTACCTGTCATTCTCTCATCTATCTATCTATCTATCTATCTATCTATCTATCTATCTATCTATCTATCTATCTATCTATCTATCTATCTATCTATCTATCTATCTATCTATCTATCTATCTATCTATCTATCTGTCTGTCTGTCTGTCTGTCTGTCTGTCTGTCTGTCCGTCTGTTCATCCGTCCATCGTTCTATCTATCTATATTCTATATTTTGTTCTATCTATCGTTCGTTCTATCTGTAGTTCTGTCCGTCCATCTATACATCCATCTATCTATTGTTCTGTCTGTCGTTCTGTCCATCCATCCATCCATCCATCCATCCATCCATCCATCCATCCATCCATCCATCCATCCATCCATCCATCATCCATCCATCCCTTTATTGTTCTGTCTGTCATTCCATCCATCCATCCATCATCCATCCATCCCTTTATTGTTGTCTGTCATTCCATCCATCCATCCATCCATCCATCCATCCATCCATCCATCCATCCATCCATCCATCCATCCATCCATCCTTTATTGTTCTGTCTGTCATTCCATCCATCCATCCATCCATCCATCCATCCATCCATCCATCCATCCATCCATCCATCCATCCATCCATCCCTTTATTGTTCTGTCTGTCGTTCCATCCATCCATCCATCCATCCATCCATCCCTTTATTGTTGTCTGTCATTCCATCCATCCATCCATCCATCCCTTTATTGTTCTGTCTGTCATTCCATCCATCCATCCATCCATCCATCCATCCATCCATCCATCCATCCATCCATCCATCCATCCATCCCTTTATTGTTCTGTCTGTCATTCCATCCATCCATCCATCCATCCATCCATCCATCCATCCATCCATCCATTTTTATTGTTCTGTCTGTCCATCCATCCATCCATCCATCCATCCATCCATCCATCCATCCATCCTTTCATTCCATCCATCCATCCATCCATCCATCCATCCATCCATCCATCCATCCATTGTTCTGTCCATTCCATCCATCCATCCATCCATCCATCCATCCATCCATCCATCCATCCATCCATCTTTATTGTTCTGTCTGTCATTCCATCCATCCATCCATCCATCCATCCATCCATCCATCCATCCATCCATCCATCCATCCTTTATTGTTCTGTCTGTCATTCCATCCATCCATCCATCCATCCATCCATCCATCCATCCATCCATCCATCCATCCATCCATTTTATTGTTCTGTCTGTCATTCCTTCCATCCATCCATCCATCCATCCATCCATCCATCCATTTTATTGTTCTGTCTGTCATTCCATCCATCCATCCATCCATCCATCCATCCATCCATCCATCCATCCATCCATCCATCCATCCATCCATCCATCCATCCATCCATCCATATCCATCCCTTTATTGTTGTCTGTCATTCCATCCATCCATCCATCCATCCTTTATTGTTCTGTCTGTCATTCCATCCATCCATCCATCCATCCATCCATCCATCCATCATCCATCCATCCATCCATCCATCCCTTTATTGTTCCATCCATCCATCCATCCATCCATCCATCCATTATTGTTCTGTCTGTCATTCCATCCATCCATCCATCCATCCATCCATCCATCCATCCATCCCTTTATTGTTCTGTCTGTCATTCCATCCATCCATCCATCCATCCATCCATCCATCCATCCATCCCTTTATTGTTCTGTCTGTCCATCCATCCATCCATCCATCCATCCATCCATCCCTTTATTGTTCTGTCTGTCGTTCTGTCCATCCATCCATCCATCCATCCCTTTATTGTTGTCTGTCATTCCATCCATCCATCCATCCATCCTTTATTGTTCTGTCTGTCATTCCATCCATCCATCCATCCATCCATCCATCCATCCATCCATCCATCCATCCATCCATCCATTCCATCCATCCATCCATCCATCCATCCATCCATCCATCCATCCATCCATCCCTTTATTGTTCTGTCTGTCATTCCATCCATCCTTCCATCCATCCATCCCTTTATTGTTCTGTCTGTCATTCCATCCATCCATCCATCCATCCATCCATCCATCCATCCATCCATCCATCCATCCATCCCTTTATTGTTCTGTCTGTCATTCCTTCCTTCCATCCATCCATCCATCCATCCATCCATCCATCCATCCCTTTATTGTTCTGTCTGTCATTCCATCCATCCATCCATCCATCCAGTTATTCAAATACAGTGTAGGATATGTGTAACCAGTATTAAATGTGCTTTTCAAATAAAATGGCTTATTATTATTAATAATGTGTAAACAATTTGTATGAAAGGTACTATTAAAATAAAATGCCTTAGATTATTGTTGTTTTTATTAAAAGTAATACTAATAATGATAATAGGAAATGCTTTTATTTGAATAACATCTTTCATGCATTCAAGATTCAAGAGTTTTATTTGTCACATACACTACACAGTTATATACAGAATAAATGCATAAAATGTAACTTAACATGCTTCAAAGATCAGAATAAAAAAGGAAAAAAACTTGCTCTCAAGCATAATGGCATATTCCGGGCAGATGCCGAGGGCAGAGGTGATTTTTAGTATTCATGCTTGCATGCTTGTTTTTATGTACATGTGTGTCAGTTTATAATATGGTCTAAATCTGGAGTACTGGGGAGCGGAAATTGTGTCTCCTTGTAATTACCTGCATGTCCGTACCAGCAGGTTTCATTCAAACTCTGCACCTACCTTCAGGGGTCAGGGGCTAGAGAGGGGTCGATTGCCATGACAACTGCAGTCCGAGCCCCAGAACGCTTCGACATTTTGTACTAGCCCAGGAGTTGGCCGTGTCACATCTGATGAATCACGCGGCACAGCCCTGGCAGTGTGCTACAATCTGCATGAGAGCGTAGAGGAACAGTCTCGCTGATGATGTTTGAGTGGATTATGTTCAAAGCCTGTGTAACAGCCCCAATCAATGAGATGTACCGCGCACACACAAACATCCAAACAAATAACAGCACCTCCTCTGTCATCTCATTTCTCTCTCCCTCCCTCTCTCTCTTGCAGAGCTGCGTGAAGCTAGAGAACAATTTTGATGACATCAAACACACGACTCTGAGTGAGCGTGGAGCACTTCGGGAAGCGGTGAGGTAAGACCAGGTCACCATGGCAACAGTCACAGATGTAGCGAGGACCGAAGTACTGGTACTGGTGGTGGTCGTGGGGGATTGGGGGGGGAAGTCATTCTTCATTATTTGGGGAACAAATGAGTTTATTGCCACCATTCAGTCAGCCTCTCGAAGGTATTAATTCGTGCAAGGAGAAGACGTCCCTTAGGGCTCCAGATCAGCTATATGGTGACGGAACAAACTGCGCTCGGCTAACCTGTCAATGTTTAATTTGACTCTCTGGAGCACTATATCGTCCGTGGTGTTCATGCTTGTCGCTTTCTTTTTAGTGCAAAGGCAGCACCACTAGTATAATTGCTCATACTTCTGTACAAACTCCTATCACTAAGTATTCAACTTTGACACATACTGTAACTCGCACCACAATGAGGAAATTATTCTGGTTTTTGATGACTAGTTTATTCATTTCTGCCACTTCAACAAAGACTTAAAGTAAAGCATGTGGTGGTGTTTAGATAACCTGTTTAGTTTTCTGATAGTGGGGTTTAATCCTTTGTGGCTCTTAAATTAAGACTGTAGGTCATATACCAATGTTTAGTTTACCTATTGATTAGCTCAGTCATTTGTAGTGCTTAAAGACTTAGAGTTCTTTAGTTGACCTGTTTAGTTAAGACTAGTTCAGTCATTTATGGCACTCAAATTACAAAAACTTTAGAAAAAATTGTGGAATCTGTTCAGTTTGAATTGACTAGTTTAGTGATTGGTGGTACTTAAAGACCTTAGGTTATATAGTGACATTTAGTTAACCTGTTTAGTTTGTGATGACTAGTTCAGTCATTTGTGGTACTTAACAGAAATTGTATATAAAATGGTGGCATTTAGTTGACCGGTTTAGTTACTTAAAGGGATAGTTCACCCAAAAATGAAAATGCTGCCATTAATTACTCACCCTCATGTCGTTCCAAACCCGTAAGACCTTCGTTCATCTTCGGTACACAAATTAAGATATTTTTGATGAAATCCGAGAGCTCTCTGACCGCTCCATAGACAGCAATTTCAACGCTTTCAAGGCCCAGAAAGGTAGTAAAAACGTCATTTAAAATAGTGCATGTGACTCCAGTGGTTCAACCTTAATTTTATGAAGTGACAAGAATACTTTTTGTGCGCAAAAAAAACAAACAAAAATAACGACATTCAACAATTTTGTTCTGGCCTGCGTCATTCTCCACTTGGCACAATACAGTCGGGCAAGTACCGTTCTCCTGGCCACCGGCAAACCCAGACTCATCCATCGGATTGCCAGACAGAGCAGCGTGATTCATCACTCCAGAGAACACGTCTCCACTGCTCTAGAGTCCAGTGGCGGTGTGCTTTACACCACTGCACCCAACACTTTGCATTGCACTTGGTGATGTAAGGCTTGGATGCAGCTGCTCAGCCATGGAAACCCATTCCAGGCCACATGAAGTTTGCAGGTAGCAATTGACTGCAGAAAGTTGCCGACTTCTGCGCACTGTGCGGCTCAGCATGCGCTGACCCCGCTCTGTGATTTTACGTGGCCTACGACTTTGTGGCTGAGTTGCTGTTGTTCCCAATTGCTTCCACTTTGTTATAATACCACTAACAGTTGACCGTGGAATATTTAGTAATGAGGAAATTTCACGGATGGACTTATTGGTGGCAGGTGGCAACCTATCACGGTACCACGCTTGAATTCACTGAGCTCCTGAGAGCAACCCATTCTTTCACAAATGTTTGTAGAAGCGTCTGCATGCCTAGGTGCTTGATTTTATGCACCTGTGGCCATGGAAGTGATTGGTACACCTGAATTCAATGATTTGGAGGGGTGTCCCAATACTTTTGGCAATATAGTGTGTATGTGTGTATGTATATATATATATATGCATGCTTTACACCAGCCATCGGCCACCTTGCTCTCTAAAATATCTGCATTGGCTATCAAAAAAACAATATCGGTCGACCATTAGATCTGTTTAATTTGTCATTTGTGGCACTTAAAGATTTTAGGTTATGATTTAGTTGACCTGTTTAGTTTCTAAATACTAGTTCAGTCATTTCTGCTAGTGAAATAAAAAACTTTAATAATATGGTGGAATTGAGTTGAGTTATTTAGATTACCATGACTTGTTCAATCTTTTGTGGCACTTAAAGAATTCAGGTGATGTGGCGACGGAAATCTCTAAATCAGCGCATTGACCTCATCGTCACTAAAATAGCTAAGCAGGTTGTTCATCTTAGTTCGTTCTTTGGACAGACTACAACTTCTTTGAATATAAAGTAGCTTCTAAAGTGACTATAATAAAGTCCTGTATATTTAAAAAATAATAAGAGTATTAAATTAATTTCTCATCCACTTTCATCTCACTGATCCACAGTGCAAGAATAGATTTATTGAGGAGTGTGTTGAGATGACAGAATCCGGTGCTCGCAATGAGTGTTATAAAAATCTCCCCTAATCTGCTTAGCTTCATTAGAAGAGATCGAGGAGGATTACAGTGAACTGCATGTATATGAACATAATTCCTAGCAATATTTAAGCGGCTCATAGATAAATACATCATCAGGGATGCACAAACAGCAACAAAATAGCAATTAATTAAATTCCCTTTATGGAAAATTGTCCGTTAGTTGCCAGGCTTATGAATTATGGCCAGGTTGTGGTAATTGGTTGAATTGATGGCAAAGGTTATGCAACATGCATATAAGGGAGCGTGTTCATACATGCAAATGCAAATGCAAATAGGAATACATTCACGTCCATGGGCCTCAGCTTTCTTTCCTGCGTGAGTACTAGCCCCAGTTCAAGTTTTAACAATCTCATAGTATTTATTATACTGTAGCTTGCTTCTTGTAGTTCATAAGATATTTTTATGATGGATTTGCAGGTGAAATCAAATTGCAGTGTGGTTTTGTCTCATGGGCTTTATCTGATGTCACGCTGTTCACTGTTTGCTGCCCACCTCAGTCCGCCGAAGTAAAATCGATTTTAACTGCTAATTAACAAGACAAAAACAGAATAGAAGCAGAATATGATTAGAAATGCAAAAAAACGAACAGAGCTTATGTCTGACCCTGCGGTTGGCTGGCAGGGTGGCTGAGGTGAGCACAGATTGGTGACGATGGAAAAGGTTCCTTTCCTCAATTACGCCTGTTCCAGGGCGTTCAGCGTATAATCACACGGAAATAAGCCTGCGACATGACTTTAATTGAGGAAGTTAACAAGGTTAGCTACACTTTACCAATTTCACGCTGCACAAATCACTCCGCAGACCTTCAGAATGAATATCCATAAACCTTTGCTCAAAAACAAGTGCAGGAGAATAAATTTAGGCAATCATGTCATTAATCTCATGATAGAAATGGGAAACTGGCAGACTCTCTTCTTAGGCTCTCCAAGCTAAAGGAAGCAATATAACATAGCTTAACTTCTGATGCACACCTGATGTACTCAATTTTCTTTTGCTGGGGAAAATTAAGGGCCCAATTTAATGTTCAAATCGCCGGTTCCCACACCTTTTGACCACTAGACTACCATTCAAAAGTTTGGTAAAACTGTAGTATTGTGAAATAATTGTTACAATTTACAATGACTTCTGATTTAGTATAGTTTAAAATATGTAATTTATTTCTGTGATGAAAGCTGAATTTTCAGCATCATTACTCTTCAGTGTCACATGATCTTCAGAAATCATTCCAATATGCTGATTTAGTGCTTGAGAAACATTTCCTTTAATTTTCGATGTTGAAAACAGTTTGCTGCCTAATATTTGTGGAAACCGTAATCCCTCCATAAACCCTCCCCAGAATTCTACACTTAACATTAAAGTGTTTATTGTAGTTTTATTTTGTAATAATTTTGCATTTAATCTCCAAATTCACATAGAAGCAACATATAGACAGTATACTTTAAATATTTGTTTAATGGCATCTTTTATGAATGAAGGCCAATCGATAGTACCAATACTGCTACTGATGTCTCTATGAAATAATTTTTTTTCTCAATTTGAACCATTAATTATAGCCATTTGACAGTATAATTGAAATCTATCAATTGTAACATTTATTAAGCTTTAAAAATATGACAAATTTTGGACCCACTTTATATTAGGTCTTAACTACTATGTACTAGGGCTGTGCGATATCGAAGATAAATGCGATATGCAATGCCTTGTTAAATAATGCGATATGCGATACAGTATTGCTTTAAGTGTGTAAAATCTATTTAAATGATATTAAAACAATTATTTAAAAACTGAGAATTATACCATTTATGTATTTCACATTCTTTCTGGGAAAAGAAAGCATCGCTACAACTTCTGAAAGTGACCAGCAGTGTTTTAGCAAAAATGTATGTCACAAATCTGACGATATAATTTTAACATCAATGTAAACAAACACAAAATGTAATGCAAATATGTAAATACCAAAAACTCTTAGCTTGACTTGGTAATATATAGTTATATCAACCTAAAACTTATCAATAACATCCAGGTAAACACCTGAACTAGGGGTGGACCATTATTTTTGTTATTTTAATTTATCTTTGTTATTAAAAATAAGAACTAAAAACAGTAGTCTTCACATTAATTAAATATACACTGATACATAATAAAACTACAAAGGTTATTCAGCCAAGAGCACAGAGTGATTTTTCTCTTTTTCTTTTGTTGTTTCACAGACAGTGGCAGGTTTACTGTATCAGCAGGTTTACTGTATTACTGTATCAGCAGATTTACTATATTAGCAGGTTTACTGTATTACTGTATCAGCAGATTTACTATATTAGCAGGTTTACTGTATCAGCAGGTTTACTGAATTACTGTATCAGCAGGTTTACTGTATTAGCAGGTTTACTGTATCAGCAGGTTTACTATATTAGCAGGTTTACTGTATCAGCAGGTTTATTGTATCAGCAGGTTTACTGTATGAGCAGATTTACTGTATCAGCAGGTTTACTGTATCAGCAGGTTTATTGTATCAGCAGGTTTACTGTATGAGCAGGTTTACTGTATTACTGTATCAGCAGGTTTACTGTATTAACAGGTTTACTGTATTACTGTATCAGCAGGTTTACTGTATTAGCAGGTTTACTGTATCAGTGGGTTTACTGTATCAGCAGGTTTACTGTATCAGCAGGTTTACTGTATCAACAGGTTTACTGTATCAGCAGGGTTACTGCATCAGCAGCTTTACTGTATTAGCAGGTTTACTGTATCAGCAGGTTTGCTGTATTGGCAAGTTTTCTGTATCAGCAGGTTTACTGTGTTACTGTATTAGCAAGTTTACTGTATTAGCAGGTTTACTATATCAGCAGGTTTACTGTATCAGCAGGTTTACTGTATCAGCAGGTTTACTGTATTACTGTATCAGCAGGTTTACTGTATTAACAGGTTTACTGTATCAGCAGGGTTACTGCATCAGCAGCTTTACTGTATCAGCAGGTTTACTGTATCAGCAGTTTTACTGTATCAGCAGGGTTACTGTATCAGCAGGGTTACTGTATTAGCAGGGTTACTGTATCAGCAGGTTTACTGTATCAGCAGGGTTACTGTATTACTGTATCAGCAGGTTTACTGTATCAGCAGGGTTACTGCATCAGCAGGTTTACTGTATTACTGTATCAGCAGGGTTACTGCATCAGCGGGTTTACTGTATTAGCGGGTTTACTGTATCAGCAGGTTTACTGTATTAGCAGGTTTACTGTATTAGCGGGTTTACTGTATCAGCAGGTTTACTGTATCAGCAGGTTTACTGTATCAGCAGGTTTACTGTATTAGCGGGTTTACTGTATTAGCGGGTTTACTGTATCAGCAGGTTTACTGTATCAGCAGGGTTACTGTATCAGCAGGTTTACTGTATCAGCAGGGTTACTGTATCAGCAGGTTTACTGTATTAGCACGGTTACTGTATTAGCAGTTTTACTGTATCAGCAGGGTTACTGTATCAGCAGGTTTACTGTATTAGCACGGTTACTGTATTAGCAGTTTTACTGTATTAGCAGTTTTACTGTATCAGCAGGTTTACTGTATTAGCAGGTTTACTGTATTACTGTATCAGCAGGTTTACTGTATCAGCAGGGTTACTGTATCAGCAGGTTTACTGTATCAGCAGGGTTACTGCATCAGCAGGTTTACTGTATTAGCAGGTTTACTGTATCAGCAGGGTTACTGTATTAGCAGGGTTACTGCATCAGCAGTTTTGCTGTATCAGCAGGTTTACTGTATCAGCAGGGTTACTGTATTACTGTATCAGCAGGTTTACTGTATCAGCAGGTTTACTGTATCAGCAGATTTACTGTATCAGCAGGGTTACTGCATCAGCAGGTTTACTGTATTAGCAGGGTTATTGTATTACTGTATCAGCAGGTTTACTGTATTAGCAGGGTTATTGTATTACTGTATCAGCAGGTTTACTGTATTAGCAGGGTTATTGTATTACTGTATCAGCAGGTTTACTGTATCAGCAGGTTTACTGTATTAGCAGTTTTACTGTATTAGCAGGTTTACTGTATTAGCAGGTTTACTGTATTAGCAGGGTTATTGTATTACTGTATCAGCAGGTTTACTGTATTAGCAGGTTTACTGTATCAGCAGATTTACTGCATCAGCAGGGTTACTGCATCAGCAGGTTTACTGTATTAGCAGGGTTATTGTATTACTGTATCAGCAGGTTTACTGTATTAGCAGGTTTACTGTATTAGCAGGTTTACTGTATTAGCAGTTTTACTGTATTAGCAGGTTTACTGTATCAGCAGGGTTACTGTATTAGCAGTTTTACTGTATCAGCAGGTTTACTGTATTAGCAGTTTTACTGTATTAGCAGGTTTACTGTATTACGAGGCTGTCACTTTAAGACCTAATGCACAGATCCTATTGACACACATTTGGTTTCTTTCCCTAACTGATATCGTTCACTTAAAGCATAACTGACTGTGTTGACATGAATACTCAAGACAGCCATTTTGACATAACTGTGTGTGTATTTGACAGTTCGAGTGTGTGTGTCAGACAGCAGTCAGCGCAAGACTGCAAGGAGTTGTTTTTCGCAAGTTATTGCATTTATTGCCAAAACTGGTACTGCAATCACTTTCACAGAGACAGGAGATTCAAAGCATGGTGGAAAAAAATGGATGCTGCATTAATTGCATTAAATATTTTTAACTGAAAAACTGGAGAAAGAAAAATTAACATAAAATGTATGTTATGTATATATGTATATATGTATTATATATATATATATAATGTGTGCTGCGGTATCTGGCACCAGTATGTTAGCAGCAGATCCTTTAAGTCCTGTAAGTTGCGAGGTGTGGCCTCCATGGATTTGACTTGTTTGTTCAGCACATCCCACAGATGCTCGATTGGATTGAGATCTGGGGAATTTGGAGGCCAAGTCAACACCTCAAACTCGTTGTTGTGCTCCTCAAACCATTCCTGAACCATTTTTGCTTTGTGTCAGGGCGCATTGTCCTGCTGAAAGAGGCCACAGCCACCAGGGAATACCGTTTCCATGAAAGGGTGTACATGGTCTGCAACAATGCTTAGGTAGGTGGTTCATGTCAAAGTAACATCCACATGGATGGCAGGACCCAAGGTTTTCCCAGCAGAACATTGCCCAAAGCATCACACTGCATCACACATCCATTACAATTAAACATTTGCGCTACATAATACTGGTATTATTGTAAAGATTCAAATTAATTGCAATGGCAAAAGTTTGTTGAACAAAACGCCAATAAAGTCATACTTGTCATGGGACTCGAACTGCGTCAGAAATACAGTCAATTCAAGCAGTTTTTCACGATGAGCAATCACATAGCCACATAATGCGTTATTAATGTACAAAACATTCAAAAGTCTTCTTTATTTCATGATGGGAAGGGCTGGGCTCATCTTTGTGCTTCAAGCTTACAAGCTGATATGTACGACACTTGATGTGTGTTTTCTCGTCTAAATGCATGCTGCTCCCACAAATATTACACAACATAATAGCTAGGCTACTTCATAAATCACCCAGTCTTTTGATAAAGACGTTGCTATAAAAAAGCAGATAAAAAAAAATAAAAACAAACTTCACTATTGTCAGTAATTTGAGTAATATTGTGACATGTCAACTTTTTGTTTTGTAATATGTAAATGCTGAGTTAGGAATTAATTCATGCATGGCTGTACTAATGAGAAAAACGAATAAATAAACAGATTTGGAAATTGACAGATGTCTAAATTTTATCTAAACCTGTCATTGAATGCAAACAGCTCATCATATAACTGGATGTTAGGCTTTTGACAAATGTTTTTTGACAAGAAAATGACACCTCTGGACATTGATTCCGTTGGGTCGTTTATCAGTCACAGATACTGTACAGACAACCTTACCCAATACGGCTCTATATGACTATATATCTTGCTCTGTCGAGTGGCAGAAGTGATTCTACACAGGCTATACTGGGTTAATGTTATGCATTTCCATTGTGGGGGAATGGACTCTTTTCCCCCACGCCACAACGCCGACCAAGTCTATTGAAGCCTTAAATGTATGTGAAGAGTTGTGAGAAAATAAGATGTGCATCAGATCTGCGTCATGTGCGTCAGCTCTTAAAGTGACAGCAGCCTAATAAACCTGCTGCTGTGCTGTCTGTCATTAATGTAAATCAAAGATGAAAAGAAAGAGAAAATCACTCGCTGCTCTTGACTGAATTACGTTTGTAGCTTTTTATTCTAAATTTAATTTGTAATGTATGCAGTGAAGACTGTGAAGTTTTTGATAACTTTATTCAATTTCTGTATATATGTCCTACCTGTTAGACCTACCTAAAAATCTTAAAGCACTGTTTACAAAGTTACATGGGTCAAAAACAATGAAAACAATAACTTTTTGAGCATTTTGAAAGGGCAAGTACAAATCTGAACTGGTCTGACTGGGCCAGAAAAAAAAATTAGCCCTGATATGTTAACAGGTAAATGTGACATTCATTATAGTGGGTTTATGTGGAGATTATTTTAAGTTCACTTAAATTAAAAGATGTTATATTATTTAAAGCCTAATAAATGTTAAAAATATAGCTTTCAGTTATACTGTAATGCAAATTCATAGAGACATCAGTAGCAATATTGTCATTGGTGATACTGGCCTTCGTTCATAAAAAGATGCCATTAAACAAATATTTAAAATATAGACTACTGTCTTTATGCTGTTACTATGTTAATTTGGAGATTAAATGCAACATTATTACAAACATATATATATTAGACGGTGGGAAAGATAAAATGACTTGAGTAGGAAAAAAAGTGTACATCTGCTCTGAGTTGAAATTTTGTCTGTTTTAGCAAGCTAAAGTTCACTGCTCACTTATTTCCTTTTCCTATCAAGATGACACCTTCCTGCAGAGTGTCTGTAAACTCAGTAAGAGAATGAGCGAAAGATATTGTAGGCAAGCACCTGTTAACTAAGCAGGTGAGATATGTTATTTGAATCCTTTTTCAAGCTCCAGGCACTGATTTCCAGACCCTCTGAGCGTCTCAGACTCCAGGTGTCGAGGGGAGGCAGCCCCTCTGCAGCTGTGGATGTGGTCTTCCAGGTCACAGTGAAGGTCAGGGATAAGGTGTCCAGTCACAGCATTAGTGAAGGGGCTAATGAATGCTTGGTCATGCCTCCTGCCTCACTTCCCATAGCGCTTCATATTATTCAAAGCGCTCTCCGTCTCTCCGGTGTCTGATCAGTCAGCGGCGCCGCGTCCGTACTGTCACGGTGCTGAGGGATGGCCACCCGTTCCCTAAATGCAAGCTTATGACTCACACGGATGTAACGGCCGTCATCCGTCTGCGCTCTGATTTGCTCTGATTGTCCACCGGGCTGCGCGCCGGGCGCCGTTAACCCCTCTGTCACTCCGGAGAGAGTGATGAACTTGGCTGGGGGTAAACATTGCCCTTAAAGCATCTCCACACACATCCAATAGATATATGAATTTCAATTGGATTTCAAATGGTCCAGACCTTGAGAGGACTTCAGGTGACCTTTGTCAATGCACCACTGTAGAGCGCTTATATATTCAACCCCCTCGAGCGCAGGGATCAAGGCTGAAGATTCACCTTCAAAATGACATCAGGGCCTTTGCGGTTTCTTCAGTTTCAGGAATTTTTCTTCAGTTAATGCTAAAACGTGTCACTATTGTTGTTGCTTATACCTATTACTGTATTTTTCTGCACAAGACTTTACAGTGTCACTCATCACACACTGTTATAGACATGAACAGTGTTGGGCAAGTTACTGAAAATTAGTAATTAGTTACAGTTACTAGTTATTTCTTTTAAAAGTAATTGAATTACTTTACCAATTACTGTATATCAAAAGTAATTAGTTACTAGGGAAAGTAACTTTTAAGTTACTTTTATGTCTGCTTTTTAAATGTAAATATGAACAGTCAAACACAATAAACATAATTTTTAGACTTATTTATTGTAATCAACAGGGCATCAGGTCTTCAAATCGAGCAGTAGTACAGTGTTTAGTGTCCACCAGCAGCAGCGAGCGTTCCTTCAGCGCAGCTGGGAGAGTTATGGCCTTTTTGCACCTGGTCACTTCATTCGTTTTCTCTGATAGATATCTATATGATTGTGAAAAGACCAGAAGTAAATGCTTTCCGAAATTCTAAATTAACCAGTTCACAAGGTGGTCTGGGATGCATTTCAAGCGAAACTGGAAAAGTGTAAATGCATCTGATTGTTTAAGCCACATATGTAAATTTTACTCCTGGCAAATTGCTAAAAAACTAAACGTGTGAGAGTGTGTTATAGGCTATATGACAGTAAAGAAAGCCAACACGCAAACGGCTGCAAGTGAAACAGAAAGCAAGTCTTAGATGCTCAAAAACACAGTCATCTTCATTAAAACTAATGACACTAAATGCTCTTACCAGTGCTTAGGTCGCTCGCTCTCCTATTTATATAAGAGTCTTTGATCTTGAAATGAGCTGATGAATAAAATGCAGCTCAGGAATTGAAGATGGGATATATATTCATTTTAAGGAGAGGTGTAAGGTAAGACAACCTGCATGTTTTTTATTTGTATTTTTTTATTTGTTTAGATTAGCCCGTTTCGTTTGTGACCGCCTACGATCAGCCGAACCTCAACTTATCAAAAATGCCTTTTTACTGTGGTGGTGGTGAAAGTAGACTAAATGTTTAAACTAACATTGTGATGCTTGAAGTGTTTGATATCTATGGATTTTATTATAGGCAAGACAAGTCAAGTGTTGATTTGAGAGGCTAAAGCGTTGGGTAACTCGCTGTCTTGGACATCACTAAAATAAAAACTTTAATTTAACAAACAAAAAAAATGTATTATTACTCCAAATATTTTTCTAAATTAACTTAATAAAGAAACTAAATATAACTACTTTGACATTAAAAACAAAACGTAACTATTTTAATGGCTGCAACAATGTGTAATAGGGAGGATAAAAAAAAACGGGCCGGGCTAGGGCCAAGATTTGAGCTTCATGTCTGCAAGCGTTCATTTTTCACGAGAGAGTAACGTGAGTAAAATATATTACATGTGACATATAGTTGCATGTGAATTACAGTAACTCCCAACACTGGTCATGAATGGATTAAACGGGTTAAAAAAATTGCATTGTCTCAGAATTTGAGGATAACCACCCAATAACATACCTAAAAAGTGTTATTTTAGTATGATTTATATGCAATTATGGTATTTATTAATCTTTTGTATTATCTATTTTTGTAAGTTTTCATTTACATTTTTACTTTAAGATTTAGTCATTTTAAGTGCTTTTAATTAATTTTTTTATTAAATACTAAAATTACTAAAATTGTTGAAAGGTTAAATATATGAAATAAAGATTTCTTTTAAGAATGAGATTATCTATTGTATTATTTATACCCTTTCATTCATTGTATCATCTTTTTAGAATCCTACTAGATTTACCAGATAAATATACAGTAGTTGTAAACATTTTCCTATTAAAATGCTGAAAATGTTGCCATATTAAGGTAGTGAACAAGTACGCCACTTACATAATGCCGGTTCATGCGTTTATGTATGTTTAAAAAAAAGCTTGGCAATTAGTAACACCATTGAGCTGTAATGCTTGTGCTGCACTAGTTTAAAAACATTTCCTTGTTTCTCTTCCTGTCCTTTTTCTTTTTACAGTCTGCTCTGTGTGTGTCCTGGAAAACCCTACATTATAGGGACAAAATGTCCCCACAAAGATGACAATATCCAAAATCCTTGTCCTTGACATTTTGTTAATGATGTGATAGTTTTGGAAAATGTAAAAATGCAGGAAGTTGTCTGTGATGAGTAGGTTTAGTGTAGGGGGATAGAAGATACAGATTGTACTGTATAAAAATCATTATGTCTATGGAAAGTCCCCATAAAACTTAGAAACCGTGTGTGCATGTGAAAGTGTGTGTTGTCTCCTTCAGTTCACACTGATCAGTGGTTAAGTCATTTCAGAATTTACCTCTGCTCATTACCGCCATGCCACACCTGATCTTAAGTCAGAGCAGCTGTGTTAATAGTGAGATTCCGTTGGATTACTCACAACAAGCTTGTGGGCTGCTCTCTGTCATCCTCAGCAAGTGATGTGACATGTGAAGGCCAAGTATGGTAAATCTCTGCATTTAACCCATCCAAGTTAGTGCACACACATTAGGAGTAGCGACTTCTGAACTTCTGAAACTTCTGAAAAGAAGTTAATGAATATAAATATATACAGGATATGTAGGGAATAGTTGATGATGGGCTGAAAAATGTCCATCCATCCATGCATCCATCCATCCATCCATCCATCCATCCATCCATCCATCCATCCATCCATCCATCCATCCATCCATCCATCCATCCATCCATCCATCCATCCATCTGCATGCCCGACCAGTATATAATGTCCATCCATCCATCCATCCATCCATCCATCCATCCATCTGCATGCCCGCCCAGTATATAATGTCCATCCATCCATCCAGTGAAAAAAGCCAGGCAAAGACTGTACCACCTGCGCCAGCTGAGGAAATTCAGGGTTTCACCAGCTATCCTGAAAACTTTCTATTTAGGGGCGATAGAAAGTGTATTAACTCAGTGCATCACAGCGTGGTATGGGAACAGCACCAGTCATGACCGCAAAGCCCTGCAAAGAGTAGTGCGCTTATCCGAGCGTATCTCAGGGTCAGCTCTCCCGTCTCTGCAGGACGTCTACACCAAACGCTGCAAAGGTAGAGCTACCAAGATCATCAAGGACTCTAATCACCCTGCAAACCCTCACTTCACGCTGCTACCATCTGGTAAGCGCTTCCAAGCCTGATGGCCAAAACTGAGAGACTCAGGAGGAGCTTCTTCCCCAGGCCATCAGACTCCTGAACTTAACATCACGTGACTTCACGCCAGGATAAACATCGATACACTGACATTGCACTGCACTTTCTGTTCTCGTTGTTACTGTGTAACAACCTGTCATAAACCTGTTTGCACATTATACTCTTATACATTTGTTAACCACATATTTATAAGTCTACAGTTTACTCACTGCAAAGTCTACTTCAATTATTTTATTCCACTTTATCCTTATTTGTTACCTTTTTTCTCTTGACTTGATTATTTATAATTCTACAGATATAGACATATATATATATATATATATATATATATATATATATATATATATATATATATATATATATATATATATATATATATATATATATATATATATATATATATATATATAGTACTTTTTTTATATCCTATTTCTATTATAATTTCTTCCTTGTGTTTTTAACTGTGAATTTGCACTGTCCATGGAGCGGACCTGTTTACATTTCACTGCCGGTTGTATATTCTGTATATAACTGTGTATGTGACAAATAAAACTCTTGAATCTTGAATCTTGAATCTTGAATCAGTATATAATGTCCATCCATCCATCCATCCATCCATCCATCCATCCATCCATCCATCCATCCATCCATCCATCCATCCATCCATCCATCCATCCATCCATCCATCCATCCATCCATGCCATCCATCCATCCATCCATCCAGTATATAATGTCCATCCATCCATCTATCCATTCATCTGCCCAGTATATAATGTCCACCCGTCATCCATCCGTCCACCCAGTACATAATATCCATCCATCCATCATCCATCCATCCATCTGCCCAGTGTATAATGTCCATCCATCCATCCACCCAGTACATAATATCCATCCATCCATCATCCATCCATCCATCTGCCCAGTGTATAATGTCCATCCATCATCATCCATCCATCATCCATCCATCCATCTGCCCAGTATATATCCATCCATCCATCTGCCCAGTATATAATATCCATCCATCCATCCATCCATCCTTCCAGTATATAATGTCCATCCATCCATCCATCCATCCATCCATCCAGTATATAATGTCCATCCATCCATCCATCCATCCTTCCAGTATATAATGTCCATCCATCCATCCATCCATCCATCCAGTATATAATGTCCATCCATCCATCCGCCCTGTATATAATGTCCATCCATCCTTCCATCGATCCATCCACCCAGTCCATCCAGCCATCCATCCATCCATCCATCCATCCAAAAATAATTGCACACCTTAGAATGCTTGTCAATCAATCAGAATCAAACGTTTAACAGCCCATAATATAACTTTATATTTGTGATTTGCATGTTGTCAGATAACTCGACATTCATAAATACAAACTATGTCATAGTATCAGAGCTAAGGCCTGCTCTCACAGGACCATCTGAGAGTCTGCTTTAACTGCTCGAAAACACAAGTTTCAAAGCAATTAAGATGACAGGTGCAGCAGGCATGTACATTTAACCTTACTCGTCTACTTTGACAGATCCTACATTCTCCTATTACCATGGTAGCCACACATTTGATTCTGTTTAACTTTAAATGCACCAAAAGGGAAAACAGAATTTCTGACTGATGGTTACACCCTTGAAAGTCTTCTTGTCATCTGCATGGGCATTTTTATAGTTAGATTAGCTACAGCTGGATTATGGAAATCGAACATCTAGAACATGGTCTAGACCTTTTACTGAAATGACAGCTTTGAGTGATGTGTCAATCAAATGCATATGATCCTTCAGGCTGAGATCTACACACACACACACACACACACACACACACACAAAGTCAGGCAGGTCTCTCACTCTTCATTTTTCAGTCTGCTGTGTTTGCAGCTGTTGGTTATCCCCCTGATCCCAGACAGACCCAGGCCGGGTGGTTTTGACAGTTCTGACGGCCGCTGTCCTAACCCTCAGTGCACTGAGTAATCTCACCTCACCTGGCGCTCTCTTCCCACCTGTCCCCAGCCGAGCTGCATTGCTGACATCATTAAACTTGCATCCAGATGCCCGAGCAAACTGACACAGCTGCGTCTATCAGCCAAGACAGATTCAACACTGCATACTCGTATGTTCAGCCCAGCTTGTGCCTTAGATGGGAGTTAACATAATGTAAAGCACTAGAACACCATTCAGAGGAGAACAGACGGTTTTGTGACTTGTAATGACATCATTTGATTTGATGCACTGTGATGATGGTTTTTCACTGTATTTCAGATGACTACATTGCGGAGAGTTTTTAATTAAATTTCAGAAATCAGCTATTTTAATTCATCTTGGACTCAAATTATAATATATTCATATTATAATAATATAATTCTTTCATTTTGCATGAAATGAAAAATGCATTCCGGTAGTGGTCTCAGATGTTTTTTACAAATATTTTTTATTCAATGTTGACTTTACTGTAGTATATACTTTTAATATTTGTTTTAATTTTAAGTTTAGAATGTCTATTTTTATTTTATAGGACAGTAAAGAAGAGAACAAATGGAGAAAAGAGGAGAGAAAAGTTTGCTAATTGGATTTGAACATGGGTTTTGCAATTAACCACAAAAAAAGTCTCTGTTAAAAAAACTAAAATTTAAATAGCGTCTCTCCAGCCAGTATATAATGTCCAGTGTGTCCATCCGTCCATCCATCCATCCGTCCATCCATCCATCCATCCATCCATCCATCCATCCATCCATCCATCCATCCATCCATCCATCCATCCATCCATCCATCCATCCATCCATGCATCCATCCATCCATCCATCCATCCATCCATCCATAATGCACTATATCAATGTCCATCCATCCATCCATCCATCCAGTATATAATGTACTTTGTCAATGTCCATCCATCCATCCATATTAATGTATCCATCCATCCATCCATCCATCCATCCATCCATCCATCCATCCATCCATCCATCCATCCATCCATCCATCCATCCATCCATCCATCCATCCAGTATATAATGCACTTTGTCAATGTCCATCCATCCATCCAGTATATAATGTACTTTATCCATCCATCCATCCATCCATCCATCCATCCATCCATCCATCCATCCATCCATCCATCCATCCATCCATCCATCCATCCATCCATCCATCCATCCATCCATCCATCCATCCATCCATCCATCCATCCATCCATCCATCCATCCATCCATCCATCCATCCATCGTTTAATTATTTGTAAAAAATAGTGTTCTTTTCCACTTCCTGAAAAGTAGCAGTTTTGGACATATAGAGTTCCACCCGACACCCGACAGATGACATGCACTACTTTCTTGACATTTCTTAAAAATGAGATTTTATAGATAGCTGTCGGCTCTCTATGTGAATTTTTTTTTTTTTTTTTTTTTCACTCTTGGTGCTTTCAGCAGGGATTTTTAAATCCTTTGTTGTATTCCTGAAACAACCCCTTATTAAAAGAAGATACAATTTGCCACAACCCCAAGATTATGAACAGAATTATTAGTTTCTTCAAGAAAAAGTGAAGAGTTGAATTTGTGGTGACAACTAATTCATAAAGGTAAGCAGTCATTAAAATGGCAAATCCTGGGAGGCCCAGGTTTTTATTGAATTGTACTTTTCCATTGTGGGTTCATTTTGGTTCAGATATAATGAAAACAATGAATTGGGAGATTAGCTTACTGCACATTCCAGAACCCCATAATACTCTCATCATGGAAAACATTCAAACGCTAGATTATTACTCAAGTAAAACGATAAGGTAGGAAGCAGAGAGAGAAGAGAGAATAAATCAGCTTGCAGTGGTCCGCTAATCAACAGCTCCTTTCATTTGAACGCACTGGATAATTTTTTTGGGAGGGTAATAAAAATACGGAAAGCAAAGAAAGGAAAAATTGTGTATGTATTTGATTGCGTTACAGCTCAGAAAAGCCCCAGCACTGTATCTAATGCACTGCACTGCTAGGCAGTCTTTTCCTGAGCGCCGCTCTCAAAGCCCAGCTGAATTGCTGTGACCTAGAGCAATTCTTGAACAAATAAGATTGCCTTCGTGTGTGCATTATTTTCTGTTGACATTTGCTAAGCGCTTGGGCTGCTGGCCAGGGGAGACGGATGAGGGTCTAAAATGTGTCTGGATGTGCCGTGTCTTTAATGTTACCTTGGGAGGAGAAAAAAGACAATGGTATTCCTGTCCACAGCCGTAGCGCAGAGCCCCGGTGTGTCAGAGGAGGGAATAGGTTATTTTATTCTCACTCTTTCTCGTTTTCACCCTCTTTTTTCCCCCCTCAAGCTACAGTTTTTGAAAAGAGAGACAAAAACGCTCAGCAATCAACTGAAGGTGCCCCTTTCACAGATTCTCATTTTGATCTGTTGGGTCTCATCTTTATGAATGTGTTTATACGTTTTGACCTGCCGTGGAACAGCTGTTTTCTGGGCCATGTGTGTCAGCTTATCATGTTTTTGCATTTTATTTTCCCCCCTGAAGTCCACTTATAACATTAGTCAAGGTTTTTTGCACCAAAACAGTCTTCATTTAGTTTTGCATGACCATTATCCACCCTCTCTCTTACCCTTAGAAATAAACAAGCTGGGTTTTGTTGCTGTACCTTGCAGGCTTCTATATGCAAATGACCTCTGTTATGATTGGCTAATCGCAGCATACTGGCGTATTTCACACCGTTGCTCATTAGGGCAAGCCAAGTTGCAGAATAATGAATAGGTGTTGATTTCTACATGTGGACATGGCTGTGATGTCATAAGTAGATGTCGATCAATAAGGGCTTTTCAATATCTAAAGGCCAATATAATGCACTTGTTGTATATTTATGGTATACTTTAATGAAATGTAGACCACATGGGAATTGGAGACGGACTAAAAGCCACAGAAAAGGTCTTCAAAGAAATGAGTATATTTTTTCGGTAATAAACTTGTACACTTTTATTTGGGATGCATTAAATTGATCAAAAGTGACAGTAAAGACTTTAACATTGAATTAATCCTATCAAATAATCCTAAAAAGAAATGTATAAATGTATCTGGTTTCCACAAAAATATTAAGCATCACAACAGTTTTCAACATTGATAAAAATGCAAACATCCCAATTTGATAATAAAAGAGCTATAAATAATTCAAATAAAAATGTAATACATTTATATACAAAAATACATAAATAAAACATTGTATATGTTATGCATAATCAAACAATCGGAATCATTTAAACAATATACAAAGACATTGTTTTTTTTTTTTAATAAGAATTTTATATATTATTTAAAACACAACTGATCAAAAGTGGCAGCAAAAACATTTATAGTGTCACAATTTTTATTTTATTTTAAATAAACACTGTTTATTTTATTTATGAAAGAATCCTGAAAAAATGACTTTACAATGACATTGTTATAATATATATATATATATATATATATATATATATATATATATATATATATATATATATATATATATATATATATATATATATATATATGAAAATATAAAACAGTTGCTATAGTTAAGAAAAAGTGGTTGCTATAGTTAAAAAATTACACATATACTAATATATTAGTATATGTGTAATATAATGCAGTATATATACATAATACAGAAAAATATACATAAAACATAATACAGAGCAAGGAAAACCTATTTTCCATGATACATGATTTTTAATACATTTGTGCTAATGTATTCATTGTACAGGAAGCTGAATATGAACCACTGCACCGTTTCATGTTCTACATGCATATTTTGTAAGATACACACAGCGATGATCATAACAGATGATATATCGCTGATTTGGAAGAGTGCCTTTTCCTTCACAATAAGCAGAGAAGAGCGCCAGTGAGAGAAATATTTATGCGAGTGTGGCTTTATGTCTTCCCGCAGCTGCTCGGTGTCCCCTCTCTGTATTAATCATCTCCGCGCAGATCAGAAGTGCGATATGCCCGGCATCCTCCGAGATTAGCCTTCATCTCACTGTCAAAGCCCACTCCAGACCCTCTCCCAGGCCAAGGCTCCTGCAATATCCCTAATCCTTTAGGCTAAGCATAATTTATGATCAAATAAAGAAAAGCAGGTCAAAACTAATGTCACATTATGATCAGCCAACCTGGTTTATAAAAGCGGGACTGGGACGGGAGCGTTGTGTGGTCCTCTGTGGCGTCGGTACCTGGCCGCTGCACTACAGTAATTACCCCACTGTCACCCCGGTAAGTGGTATTAATGGCAGCCTTGTGCACTCTAGTCCGCGCTGAGCTTAGAGAATTGTGAGACGGGATTATTATGGGCATCCAGCTGCGTGCGAATCTAAACGTGCAGGTGTTACTTGAGTGTTTGTGCTGCTTTTATGTGTGAGCACTGGTGTGTTTTGTGCGCTTTTTGTTTCCACACACGTAGCACAAGTTGTGCATTTCACGTCGAAGACGACGGGGAGTCTTTTTTCCCACTCTTGTTTCTGCGTCTCCTTTCCTGCCTCGATTTGCTCTGTTCCCGGTGTGCACCGCGTCTCCGGCCCCCCTTCTGCTCATTGTAAAGGAAAAAGCACTCTTCCAAATTACTGATACATCATCTGAAGTCATTAGTGTGGTGAATTTTTAAACAGCTGTGTGTTTGTAAAATGCGAAATAATGATTGTGAGCTACAGTAGCAGCCCTCCCTCGTTTCCCAGCAGCCCCAGTCGGCTGCCTCCTGTCACACGCCATTCACATCCAGGGGCCAAACGTACCACATCCATTCTGATTGGGCATGAATATTTAATTGGGCGGCTTCAAATTATCCTATTTGTCATTCAAAACTGGTGTGTCATCAATATGGCGTCTTTGAGATGTAGTTGCTGGGAGAAAAGTCCTCCGGCACAAAAGCTTGGGATTGATTTCCTCTGGGTGCCGTAGAGTGTTTGTAATTGGCTGGAATGTGCCGTTCCAGTGGGGCGACGACACAAAGTTCTGCTCCAAGTCTCTGTTCCTACTGTAAATAACTTTACTTTGCATTGCATGTGTGGTAATTCAAGCATAATCTTATTTTCTTACAGATGTTTGAAGTGTGCAGATGCACCGTGTCAGAAAAGCTGCCCAACTAATCTGAACATAAAGGCCTTCATTACTAGTATCGCAAACAAGGTATGCTGAGTATACACAAATTGACTTTCTTAATAAATGTTTCTGGTCTTACTGAGTTCGATTCTTCTGATAAAAAGTTTTGATTTTGTAATGTTTCATCAAAATGTAAGAACTTGCTCTGCCTCTGAAACAACTTTACCTCACAGATTAGGTCATGTATGCTGTTACAAGTTAACAAAACCTGCAGATTTTACTCCATTTTTATATAAAAATGCAGACTTCCAACAGTCCTCTTTCCAAAAGGATATATTTTAAATGGCATTTTGAGTGTATTATAGACATTTTAATTATTTGACTCACTACTAATTAATTGACAGTAATTTGAACATATCAAAAACTGCCAATAGCCTTTAGTTTTTTATGTTAATGCATTGGTTTAAAAATGGCCAATGGGCTTCAGTTTTTTTATTATTATTAACATTTTTTATTTTAAATAGTAATGGCTTCTAGGTTTTTTTTTTTAATGTAAATAGCCAATTAAATATTTTTGGCTATAATTTTTAAAATAAAAATTATAAAATTATATTATAAATTATAAAAAAATTATATAAAAAGAAAAATATTTTTATTTAATACATTTAATAAATAAATCATTTTTTTATATAGTCAGTAGCCTTTAATATACATTACATTCAACCTCTACAATGCAAGTAAATTACTCGCATATGCGACCAAATATTAGGAGAGGAGACTAAAATTGTCTGTAGTTAGCCAATGCCTAGTAAATTGTAATGTTTACAGTCATTTGTATTATTACAAAAAAATAAGTTTAGAGCAGATCTAATTTCATTGCCTGCTGAGCTTTACGCGCCATGGCTGAGAGCGCCCTCTGACGCTTTCTCTCACACATACACACTCACCGTGAGAGAAAGAGCGCACATATAGGGCTCGTTGCCAGAACTGTCGGACCAGTGCTGCGCCATTATGAAAGTTCATCGTTTGCACGCATTTTTAAGCCTTGCCAATTTAAACATTCAAGCGCAAGAAAGATAACTCGCTCGCTGTGCGCAAACTGCACATCTGAAGCACGCACCCAGAAAGCCGCATCTGACAGCATGTGAATGCTAAATTAAGCTCTCTTTCACGTTGTCTTGCACATGAACAGTCACAAAAAATTATGTAAAAATGCCTGTCTTGGCGAGTATCCTAGTAAACAGTCGAGAGAAAACATATATGTAACAGTGTCAGTATACACCGATCATGCATAACATTATGACCACCCCCCTAATATTATGTTGGTCCCCCTTTTGCTGCCAAATCAGCCCTGACCCATCGAGGCATGGACTCCACTAGACCCCTGAAGGTGTGCTGTGGTATCTGGCCACAATACGTTAGCAGCAGATCCTTTCATTCCTGTAAGTTACGAGGTGAACCCTCCATGGATCGGACTTGTTTGTTCAGCACATCCCACAGATGCTCGATTGGATTGAGATCTGGGGAATTTGGAGGCCAAATCAGCACCTCAAATTCATTGTGCTCCTCAAACCATTCCTGAACCATGTTTGCTTTGTGGCAGGTAAGCGACACACTGATGGTCTGCTGAAGTTCTGATGGTCACGTGCCCACTGTTGGCGCTTTCAGCGGTGGTCAGGGGTCAGCATGGGCACCCTGACTGGTCTGCGGCTATGCAGCCCCATAGGCAACAAACTGTGATGCACTGTGTATTCTGACACCTTTCTATCAGAACCAGCATTAACTTCTTGAGCAGTTTGAGCTACAGTAGCTCGTCTGTATGATCGGACCACACGGGCCAGCCTTCGCTCTCCATGTGCATCAATGAGCCTTGGCCGCCCATGACCCTCGATCATCGGTTCACCACTGTTCCTTCCTTGGAGCACTCTTGATAGATACTGACCACTGAAGACCAGGAACACCCCACAAGAGCTGCAGTTTTGGAGATGCTCTGACCCAGTCGTCTAGCCATCACAATTTGAAACTCAAACTCGCTCAAATCCTTACGCTTGCCCATTTTTCCTGCTTCTAACACATCAACTTTGAGGACAAAATGTTCACTTGCTGCCTAATATATCCCACCCACTAACAGGTGCCATGATGAATAGATAATCAGTGTTATTCACTTCACCTGTCAGTGGACATAATGTTATGCCTGATTGGTGTATTGGATCGGTGCATTCGTTTTTAAAGTGACAGCATTCTAATATTCCTGCTGGGGCTCTATGTTTTCAACTTTATCTAACTACTGTTAGAGCTACCTTAAAAACCCAAAAAGCACTTTATTTCATTTACATCTTTGTTCTATTGTGTTTATTTGTGCTATCGCTTGTAGTTTGATTATTTGTTCTTTTTGTATTACAGACTGCTTACTTGACTTTAATAGTGTTTGAAATTTATATTTTATATTTATGTAGACTTTTTTTCATTTGCATTGTTCTTGCATTCTATGTAAATAGTCTGGAAAAAATAAAATTTACTAGCCAATGGCGACTCGAGCTTCAGTGTGTCTGTAGAGGATTGATATTGCAGTCTTAGCTACTTTCTATTGCTAGTCGCTGTCAGGTCACATTAGGAATAAGGGACATTTGTCATTTTCAAGGGCGTTTTATTAGGCAGAAATTCCTATTATACCTCTGCACACAGGATGAGTCATCTGTATTTTCGGTCCATTTTCCAGGAAGAGAAAGAATATTTTAAATGCATATATCTTCAAAAAGCTCAAATGTTTAGGGCTGCACTCGCATATAGATGGCCTCAAAGCTAACAGGCATGGGCTAAAAGCCCAAAACTTTTATTTTTATTTCATGTGTTCTTTTAGCTTCTAAAAGCCGGATAGCAAGCCAGCAGGATCAGGGATACATCAGCCCAATAACAAACAGCAAAACAAACAGAAAGAACTATTATCTAACTCATCGCATTTCATATATTTCCCTTACGTTTGTACAACAGGTTCCTAATATAAGATATGTAACTTTCATATCAAATATATTTCTGTAGTGTAGAGAAAGGCATTTTTATTATAGTATTAATGTTTACATTTCATATGGTATGAATATGAAATGTCATTTTTTTTTTTATGCTGCATTTTTTTTTTTTTGTCTGTAGTGTGCTCTTGGGTTGATTTTAGATTTCTTTCAAACAGACTCCTGGGATTTCAAATGCTGCTACATAAGTCACATCTTATATATGCATGTCTTATTTTATCTCATAGGTTCATCATGTAGTTTATTTAGGTAAAGAACTCATTACATCCATATTTTTTTGTATTTACTTTAGAACAGTTCTTCTACACTTATTCTGAGGTTTATGATTTAATAGTCTTGAATGAGAGTTATTGTTGTGGTAAATGCAGCCTTCATAAAAGCTATCGATTGGATATCGTTCAAATTTTAGCAGTTCCAATTCTGCTTATTGATTCAGATTCTTTTCGATTCTAAATGTTTTTTGTAGCTTTTTGCATGAGCTAAGATCAGCAGCCTAAAGAACACTAATATTTTCCCTATGCTTTTAACAAAAATACCACAGCAAAGACAACTGGACTAACTAATATAAATACACGTCTTTTGTGCGCAGAGGCAAATGTTAATGTGTAATTGCACAAGCAATTAGTTGTTGGCTGCAGTTCACTTAATGGCCACCGGTGTCGCTAATAACAAGGGTTTCTGAGTTCTACATATAGTCCCTTTAAAGGGGCCATGAACTGCATTGTTTTATAATGTTTCCTGTGCTGCACTTATAATGTTATGATTTTTACATAATTGTCAATTTAGAAATAAAAGACATTTTTCCCACCCTGATTTTATCCCTCTGTTTTGAACGCTCTGTTTTAAGGGACGTGTCTGCAGTGTAAACCGCCGCCTAAAACTAAAACTTTTAGCACATTTTTACTGTTAAAGCTTTCAAGGTTAACTCATTTAAACTAATAAAAAAGTGTTGATTTATAGCATTATATTTAGATCTATGGCAGTGGTTCCCAACCTTTTTTCCTCTCCGAATCAATACTGCAAGCCCACGCCCACCCCCACCCCTCCTTTTTATTCACAGAAAATTTGTGAAAATGTATTCTAGTGTTATTACTTTTCAACATGTTATTATTTTTTTAAACAAAAGAAATTCAAGATCTATAAAACCTTCATGTGTTCTTTTTTTCAAACATACTTTGCAAACATTCTTTACAACTTAAAAGTACTTACTCTGCTCAGTTATACAGTACAATAAGTACAAATAAGCACAAGTCAACCTGCCATACTAAACAAGACCACATGGAGATGCCAAAGGACCGCATATAACTACTATACGATCCATTCATAATTAATAAACACACTAAAATACAAATGATAAATAAAATAATTCTGAATGTGTGGAAACTGAAGTCGATGTCATCAGAGCAGTTCCTCTGTATGGCTCCTGCGTGTCACTGTAATCGTCTTTACCTTCATTACAATCGTCCTCCAAACAAAACTTTAT
>CM031966.1:20955247-21017747 GCA_018749465.1 Paracanthobrama guichenoti | reverse complement strand
ACATCCCCCACACCATTACACCACCACCACCAGCCTGCACAGTGGTTACAAGGCATGATGGATCCATGTTCTCATTCTGTTTACGCCAAATTCTGACTCTACCATCTGAATGTCTCAACAGAAATCGAGACTCATCAGACCAGGCAACATTTTTCCAGTCTTCAACTGTCCAATTTTTGTGAGCTCATGCAAATTGTAGCCTCTTTTTCATATTTGTAGTGGAGATGAGTGGTACCGGTGGGGTCTTCTGCTGTTGTAGCCCATCCGCCTCAATGTTGTGCGTGTTGTGGCTTCACAAATGCTTTGCTGCATACCTCGGTTGTAACGAGTGGTTATTTCAGCCAAAGTTGCTCTTCTATCAGCTTGAGTCAGTCGGCCCATTCTCCTCTGACCTCTAGCATCAACAAGGCATTTTCGCCCACAGGACTGCCGCATACTGGATGTTTTTCCCTTTTCACACCATTCTTTATAAACCCTAGAAATGGTTTATAAATGGTTCAAGTGCGTGCTGGGCCAGTCAATTTGATATGAAGGTTTTTCATTTTAAATACTAAAAATGCACTAAAATCTCTGTTATATAGGGCAGGTTACAATGACAAGTTTTTATAATCATAAAATACTTTAAAACATTTAGTAAATGTTTTAAGATGTTACAGGTACAGCAGGAGCAGCCAGTTGGAATCTGTGGGAAGGAAACTGGTATCGGTCTGTTCCAATTCTCACCTGTCAGACACCTATTTTAATGATTGAGCGCATGGTCTGAACGGTCGGTGTGCCGGGTGCATGGTCCAAAAGGGTTGTACCTAGTCTCTTATTGGGTTTTGGGCATAACGTGCAATAAACCAATCAGAGTCTCATCTCCCATTCCCTTTAAAAGCCAGTTGTGCTTGCACCACGGCGGATTCGCTATTTGCAAAGTCAATTCTGAACGCTTCTCCAGAGAGTAATCCTTTTATTTTTAATATTTAAAATGTTTGTGTGCTGCTGCACGTCCCTGTGTGTGTAATAAGCAGAGTGTATGTGCGTTGTGTACACACCCTTCAAATAACAAAAAATACTGCACTATTGACTTTAAACCAGGTTTTTGTTGGTCAATTGCGCTGTCGTTTACAGTTGCCTCAAAATAGCAACACACGAACAATGCGCCTGAACACACTTCGTTTTCAGACCAGCACGCCCATTGGCGAACAGATGGGCATGAGTGCGTTTGCTATTTAAACAATGTGGCTCTGGACATGAAGAAGATAACTGCGACGGGCTGAAACTAGCAAAAAAACACTTGTGTCGCGCCTGCCGTCGCATTGCGCCTGGTGTATGATAGAGCCCTTAAGTTTCAAACCGTCAAATGCATAGCGAGACCACAGCTGCAATGCTAGCGCACTAGATCAGTTGCACTCCTATTGTAGTCACTGGAGCACACGGCAACTTTACATACGACAGCGATGTTGCGCTGTTTCAGTCCTAGTCGCACATTAATTCACCGTACGTTATGTTATGTCTAAATTAAGCATTTAAAATTATTCATTTTAGTAACTTAGTAGTTCTGTAACTTATGTAGACAAAATATTTTTCTTATGTAGTCAAATTTTAATATTATCCTTATTGACCATGTAGGAATTGAGGCCGCACCAGACACAAATGAATCTTTGAATCTTCCTAGTGATTTGTTCGAACATAAGTCCACACATAAAAACAGATTAATACTCCAGACCAACAGTTTGTGGCCATTAACCCGTGGGCTCGGCACCCACCAACAACTAATTACTTTTATGGCTTTGCGAGATCTTGGCCACATCAAGATAAAGGCAGAGGGACTTTTTGATCTGGTCAATACAAAGGAAAGAGCCTAAACAGATGACCTGTGAATGAGCTCTGAACGACACAGAGTTACAATCCACAGGACAAATCCACAGAAACGGTTTTCACATACAAACTGCATCAAATCACAAAAACGTTGATTGTCGAACTTGCATTCAAACAGCTTTCTAGTGCATAATTCTATATCATGTCCTATAACCAATACACGTGACCATTATTTTTATATCTATATATATCACTCACAATTCATGTAATTGTATAAATATTGAATGATTGAAAATGTATCTTGCTTGGTATCTTTACATTGGTATCCTTATAACTCAGAAGATGGTTTGATTGAATTTTGTCTAGAATGTCTTATAAGCTTTTGTCTTAGAAGGTCTTATAATAAGAAATCATGTTATTTACTCTCTGCTTAGAGCAGGAACGTAAGAGACCACAGAGATAACAAGTAATTTATGATGGGGTGTGAACATAGTCCCCTCTGAACCAAGGTGATCCCTAATTGGCTAGAACCCATTCAGGAGGATGGGCAAATATTTGATTTTTAATCTCAGAATACAAATAAAGAAATCAGTTGGAGGTCAGTTCAGTGAGTTCAGAAGAAATCAGATTCAAGATTCTTCAAATCAGAAGAATTCGGTTCAAGCAGTTGAAGTGGAGTCCAGAAAGCAGCTGGAGAACTCCAAGGATAGACGATCAGACGATCGTGGCAGACCAGAGAAAATTCATTCAAGCCATCTAGAACCCCTCTCACTTTCCTTTCTTTTACTTAAGTTTATTTTCTTTCTGTGAGTCTCGTGTTTCAAGTTAAGTTTCGCCTCAAAGTTTCTCTCGACGAATCTCCAGCAAGCACATTTCAACTTCAAACATCCACGAGACTTTCCATCCAGCCGCCAACACGCCACGTGATTGGCTTCTCAAAATGTCCATCAAAGACAGGCAAGACCGTCAGCGAATCACGAACCGGGAAAACCCCTCTCAAGCCAGGATCAAAAGGGAATCCCCAGGACGCCACAAGAGACACAAAAACGCAAGTAACCTCCAGATTCTAAACTGAACTGGTCCATTGATATCAAATTTAATAACCCCGCCTAAGAAACGATAGGAGGGTTAAGTTAATGATCGGTGGTTCATTCAGGTCATATAAATGCATATATTGCTAGAAACTTGGGATTTCATAATTTCTCTCTCTCAAAACTCCTTTCCTCACTTTATTCCTTTCTGCAACTCGTGTGAATGTGTGTGTGTTTGTGTTGGATATTAGTTTTACATGTTTGAGTAATAAATAAAGTTTTGTTTGTAATTAAAGATAAGTGTTCTTGTGTTATGTGCTTACGAATTTAATGTCTTAAACTGCTAATCAAAGTTCCCTGGTTAAAATAGTATTTAACAATTGTGTGGATATTAATATCCGCTGCGGAGTTGATAGTTACGGCCTGTTCAAATGAACACCAGACGAGTCATTTGCTCGGTCATAAAATAGACTCTTGCAAAATTCCCTTTGAATTAATCAATTCATTAATTTGAGCTAAATAGACCTGTTTCCCTTATACAGAGTCATACATTATAATATAGTCATCGGCTTACCATTTTAATATAATTTCCAATTTTAAAGGTGCTCTAAGCGATGTCACATTTTTTTTTATAAGCCAGCACAAAGCTCCACAAACTACAACCAAAACAAACTGGTGCAGTCTGGACCACAAAACATAATAAACAGTGCTGCAGCCAATAGCCGACAAGAATGATTTCCACCCCCAAATCATTCTTGTCGGCTATTGGCTGGAGCACTGTTTGTTATGCTTCGTTGTCCAGACTGCACCAGTTTGTTTTGGTTGCTGTTTTTAGAGCTTGTGCTGACTACAGAGACCGCGTTTTTTTACAGTGTGTTCAGGGGACAGGCCGCTAGCGGATAGCGAGGAGATGTTTGCTGTATGTGACAAAAAATGTTTTGGCCTAAAAACGCGTGACATCGCTTAGAGCACCTTTAATATAGACCAGGCATTGGCCTGTTTTCTAAACAGTGTTTTTTGCCTCACAGTTGTATAAACGTTCAAAATAATGCAAACCCATTTAGTGTGAATCTTGGTTGAAGGTTGCTTCATTATTTAGATACAAAAGCTGCATAAATGTTCCAGCTTTTCAATACCCTTTGTGCTTCTTTAAAGCTTCAGGGTTTCTTCAGAATGTATATAAGCAAGCACACACTACAAATGCAATTTAAAAACATGCCCGCTGACATGAATACGTTTAGCTGGCTGCATTTCAGTGTTGCCGGAGGGTTTGTTTTTCTTTACCTTAAGCAATTTGTTTGCAATTCTAACAGGTTTCAGGCAGGCATGTTTCTTAACTGACTGCTAGGAGGGGGAAACGTTAAGCACGACAGTTCATTTCCACCCACCTTTGTAACCTGATCCCACCTGTTCCACACAATCACCACAGGCTAAAAAAAGGAAGCGCTTTGGCATGTTAAGTTTCATTACTTCATGAAGGATAAGAAGAGCAATTACAAAAGCAGCCTCTCTCTCTTGTGCCACCCACCTCTGCTGTGACTTATTAGACATCTCTGTCTAGGTGGCAGCTCCTCTCTCCTTAAATGTGAGAGGTCAGTCTGGTTATCGAGCCGATAATTAGATAACCCGAGAAAAAAGGGCTATCACAGCCCACCGTCATTCAGTTGCTGCTCCTGCAGTCGGCCTGCAATCACAGATAACTTGGTGTCTCTTTTCAATTACAAGGCAAATGCAGTGTTGGTGTCCAAAGGTGGCAGAGCACATTAGCATCTTTAGAGGACTTTGACTAACTCCCACTTATATACCAACAGTGCCAATTTGAGTATCTATTTGCCACTAGGTTTGATTAAGAAGTGATTTCATTTATACAACAATTACAGGAGGTGGTAATATTTTAATGACATTAATATTCAGTATCAAATAAAATTAATTCTAGGAATGCACAAAAAACGTATATATCGGTACCAGATTTGCAATTAGTGATATTAGAAATGTTGGTTGCTCTTTATTTTACAGTACTTGCACTTACATGTACTTACAGTGTACTTACCTAAGAAACTACTGGGTAACATAAGGTAACTACATGGGATAGTTCACCCAAAAATGAAAATTCTGTCATCATTTACTCACCCTCAAGTTGTACTAAACCTGTAGTTTCTTTCTTCTGTTGAACACAAAAGAAGATATTTTGAAGAATGTTGTTAACCAGACAGTTGATGGACTCCATTGACTTCCATAGTAGGAAAGATAAAATGTCCACCAACATTCTTCAAATTATCTTCTTTTGTGTTCAACAGAAGAAAGACACTCATACAGGTTTGGAACAATACAAAGGTGAGTTAATGATTTTTGGGTGAACTATCCCTTTAAGGTTAGGTTTAGGGGTAGCTTTCGGGGTTAGTACTTATTTACCTAGTTGTTGTCATTACTATAATAAGTACATAGTATGTACATGGGAAACAAGAGTGTAAAATAAAGTGCTCCCAAATTTTTGTTAAATTTATTGATATCAGTCGATGTTGAATGCTCATTTCTCATATTTTTAAATGTAGATTACCATTGAACTCACTTAAAGTTAGTTAAATGTAGTCTTTAGCAAATCCTAAAACATACCCCATGTACCTTTTACCTTTTATGAGTTCTGCTCTGCTGCCATGTGACTTTTCAGGTGTCGTCCAAAGATGTATCATTCAAATGAAGCCATACTGATCTGTCAAAAGACGAGTTTGTGCTTTGAATTGCCGCATTGTTTGTTTCATTGAAACCGCAATAATATAAGTCTCTAAACTGCTCTCAGGGATTATTAAAAATGCATTGTCATGTAGCAATTTGTGCTTCACAGTCCATGAAACTCATGAATAACTATATTAATATCACCTATAGTGTTGCCTGTTCAGGCATAGTATTGTATTAACAATACAGGCTTTTACATATGGATCTGGCTAATCTTATTAGGAAGACAAAGCATCAACCCTCCCATTTTACTTCTTGTAATGGATATACCGCCACAGGCTCCTCATTAATGCCTGTTTGGATAACTTGCTGTGTTTTTTATGTATCTGCTAACTATCTTTATGTTGATGTCTTCATGTCTGTTGATGCGTTAAGGACGCTTTTGGAATGAATGATTTTCTGTAATTCCTTTTTCTTTGTCTTCTCATTTGGTCCCTGTTCTGAGGAGCTGAATGAGCTCATTGTTGTTGCTTTTGTCTTAGCGCAGTGATGAATCAAATTGCTACGTGGTTTATGTATTCACGTGTTAATTTTTTTTTTTTTCTCTCCTCATGCAAATTAAGAGCATGTTGGACTTTGCATTGTTTTTTGTGTAGGACCAGGCAAACTCCCAAAGCCTGTGGTGTTTCAAAGACAGTTTCTATATAGAGATAATATCACTTTTTGCCTCTCAATATGAAAGTAGTGTTTGTCCCAGCAAAACTGGTCACCAGCATGCTGTCTGAGGTCCTGGTGATCTGGTATTCCCACCAGCATTTGTAACTGGGGATAGTTCACCCAAAAATGCAAATTCTGTCATTTACTCACCCTCAAGTGGTTCCAAACCTGTATGAATTTCTTTCTTCTGCTGAAACCAAAAGAAGATATTTTGAAGGTATTTTTCCCCCATACTCTGGAAGTCAGTGGGGTCCATCAACTGTTTGGTTACTCATATTCTTCAAAATATCTTCCTTTGTGTTCAGCACTTTCCCGCCAGAACACGCGCCTTCAGCCGGACTGAGTGGCAAAAGAGCTGCAGCATGACTGGATTTAATAGGGGAAACTGTGAAAACGCAAGTAAAAAATGAACAATTGTCAGTTTAAACTAAAGGTTGGACTCGATATGGTGTTCCTTACATCTTACCAAAGATCCAGTGATCCATGGATATTGACATGCAGCCAAGAATCATGTTTTCCTGACATTTATATGAGCCTGATTTCGATGCCGGGCAAATACATTAAGCAAATTTGCCTTTCGAACACTTTAAATACAATATAGCTAGGTCTAAATCCGGGTGATCACTTATATCAATGTTATATATATCATCATATCATCCAGCCCTAAAACCTGTATAGTTTTTTTGTCACTGTTTAGTTAAAAGCACCCAGTTATGCAGAACTTAGACGAGTTGTCAATAAAATATATAGGGTATGATTTTACCCCCCCAAAAATGTAACATATTGACACAAAATGATAACTAAAAATCCATGTTTCGCTGCCTGGAGTCCAGTTGTTTCTGTGAATTGCAGTGATCCATTTGCTTCTAATTTCTGTAGCTTCCGGCAGTCTGTAAAATATACCTCAGATTTCTTTTCAAATCTATTTATACAATCAATCTCAAAGTTCTTTCCCATTTTAGCTGTGTTTTGCATGTTTTCCGTGGCATTCACACTGAAAACCAATGTTACTACTCAGTCTTTTTGCCACTCAGTGGGTGTAACCGCAGTCACTCCGGCCGACGGTGATGTCACGAGCGTACCCTCTATAGCATTTTACTAAGTACTACTGTACACCCAGAGCACTGTACAATCATATCAGGGGTCTCTCCTCAACCACCACCAGTGTGCAGCATCCACATGGATGACGTGACGGCAGCCACAGATCAACGGCGCCAGTGCGCTCACCACACACCAAATATAGGTGGAGAGGATAGAGTGATCGAGCCAATTCAGTGGATGAGGATTATTAGGAGGCCATGATTGATAAAGGCCAATGGAGGGAATTTGGCCAGGACACCGGGGTTTCACCCCTACTATTTGTACGAGAAGTGCCATGGGATTTTTAATGACCTCAGAGAGTCAGGACCTCGGATTAATGTCTCATCCGAAGGACAGACCAATTCCCAATGAAGGTACAATTCTGATCATATATTAACTTTCTTCTGCTGTGTTTGCAGGTGTTCAAAGAAATGGGTGTTGCTCAGATACAAAATCCCAATTTCCCACCTCCAGATCACATTCCTGAGAGCTATCACTCTAAAATAGCTCTGATTGGCTGCGGCCCTGCCAGCATCAGCTGCGCCTCTTTCCTGGCCCGCTTGGGGTACGACGACATCACCATTTTCGAGAAGCAGAGGTTCATTGGAGGACTGAGGTCTGTAATTACTCTGACCTGTGGTTCATACTCAGAATTCTCATCCTGTATCTAAGATGGTCCACTAAAGGGCATTGTTGATCCGGCCAGCCACAATCAATATGGGGCACATTGTAGAAGGTCAGAATAATTAATGAATAGTCTCTGTAATTGGGAATATTCATCTCTCAAATGCCGAGTTGGGATGAGGTTATCAATTACGTGCTGTTGTATCTCCAGCGCTGTTTAGTTTTACCAGCATGTCGATTGGATACAGGGGACCTTGAATATTCAATGCAACTCAAATCTCAGCAGTCTCCGGGAGTAGAAACAAGACTCTGGGGTTTGTGTTGGCATTTAGACCAGCACAATTGAAGACTAAATAACCTATAACATAAGAAAGAATTCCAGATATCGAACGATCCTTAGCATGAGGTGGAATTTTTCCCTTTTCTTCCCCAAACTTTTCATCTCTCTTGGGGCTCCTTCTTATCACTCTTCCTTTTCTTCTTGTTTCATTTTTCCTCTCTCTTGATTTTCAGCTCCTCCGAGATCCCGCAATTCCGCTTGCCTTACGATGTGGTTCAGTTCGAGGTGGATTTGATGAGAGACCTAGGAGTGAAGGTAATGAAAACCCTCACACCTCCCTATCTTACCCCTCCTCCATGCCCCTGTGCACTCCCACCTGCCTCTTTTGAAGCCGGGAAGGGCTAGAGGTCTCAGGGAGGATCAGTGGTCCAAATGTCAGCTGCATTAATAAAGAACAATTAAAAGTTGCATTAGGGGTGGCAGACAGCGGCAGCCGAGCACCTCAGGGCTACGTGCGCTTGTCTGTTTGTTTCCTGAATGCTTCAGCTACAGGAAAGGGCAATCAATAGTCGTCATCCGGCACACCTGCTCAGGATTCATTTTACACAGGAAATGCTTTTTTCCGCAGTTCATGAAGAGCTGAGGATAATGGGGAGGGGGGCGAGATGACAGATTTGCATGTTCCCTCAGTACCTATAAACAGACTCAGGGAGAGCGGGAGTGAATGTAGTGAATGTGTCTCCTTTGGAGGAGAACAGACACTTTTCCGACCGTCTTTTCCGCTGACACAAGAAAGATTCAGAGACACCTTCCTCTGAAACAGACACTGTTCTATAGGCCTTCGACTGAACTATCCCTTTTTTCATCCTTCCTTGCTTCCTTTTTGCGTCTAGCTTCTTTTGACTTCTTTGGTCTTTTCCCGCAGACACAAGGAGTCTAGGACATTCTTTCCTTCCTTTTCTTCTTTCTTTCCTTCTGTTCTTCCTTCCTAACTTCCATCCATCCATTCCTTGTTTCTTTCTGTTCTTCCTTCCTTACATACATAATTCCATCCATCTCCTTCCTTTCGTTTAGTTTCGCTTTCATTTCACTTAATTTTATTTCATTCCTCTCCTCTCCTCTCCTCTCCTCTCTCTCTCCTCTCCTCTCCTCTCCTCTCCTCTCCTCTCTCTCTCCTCTCCTCTCCTCCTCCTCTCCTCTCCTCTCCTCTCCTCTCCTCTCCTCTCCTCTCCTCTCCTCTCCTCTCCTCTCCTCTCCTCTCCTCTCCTCTCCTTCAGACTGGCTTTTCCGGACTTTTTCCAGACTTTTTTCCCCTGACTCTCCTCTCCTTCAGATTGGCCTTTCCTTTCCTTTCCTTTCCTTTCCTTTCCTTTCCTTTCCTTTCCTTTCCTTTCCTTTCCTTTCCTTTCCTTTCCTTTCCTCCTTTCTTTCCTTTCCTTTCCTTTCCTTCCTTTCCTTTCCTTTCCTTTCCTTTCCTTTCTTTTCCTTTCCTTTCCTTTCCTTTCCTTTCCTTTCCTTTCCTTTCCTTTCCTTTCATTCTACTTCCATTCCTGTCTTTTTCTTTTCCTTATATTTTTCCATGGGCATAAGAATTCAGAGACAGCTTCTTGAAGCATCTAACAGACATGATTTTAATGGCCTTCAAATGAGCTTCTATTTTTTCTTCTTTATTTTCTTGCTTCTTTCTTTCTTTCTTTTTTTTTTTTTTTTTTTTTTTTTTTTCAACGGACAGAGACTTTTCCAACCTCCTTTTCCGCTGCCTCAAGATGAATTCAGAGATGCCCTCCTGCAATCTCAAACAGAGCCTGTTTTACATGCCTTCAGATAAGCTTTTGGTCTTTTATGGAGCATTTCTGTGCTCTTACTTCTATTGATATGGCTTGTTTGAACTCTATTTCAGATTGTCTGTGACCGAGGACTCAGCCAAGATGGAATGACGCTGCTCTCTGTGAAGGAGGAGGGATACAAAGCCGTGTTCATTGGAATCGGTCAGTTTATACGCATCTTCACACATTGTTTTATTGTCTGTTAAGTGGACAGACAAGCATGTACACAGAAAAGATGGAGAAAGTCTCTTTTTCTCAGAATCACTGGCTGCTCCCTTTCTCCCTGTCCATGTTAATAGCTGTGGATGATCCACTTGACAATTTCTCTCCCTCTACCAGTAAGCCCATTCACATCTCATTTTCCGCCCCACTCCTTGAGCTGCCACTGTTTCTGGACGTGCTAACCTAACAGTGCATGGTTGGGCTGCCCACTGCTTCTCAATGGAGGACACCCTGGTTTCTCATCAGATCTCTCTGCCCTGTTCTCTTCCAGCTGAGCCATTCACTGCCATTACATGTTGACCATCAATGCTCCCCAGCATCTTACAGTACCAGGACTAACAACAGGAGCAAATTCCTCTTCTCTTCTCTTCTCTTCTCTTCTCTTCTCTTCTCTTCTCTTCTCTTCTCTTCTCTTCTCTTCTCTTCTCTTCTCTTCTCTTCTCTTCTCTTCTCTTCTCTTCTCTTCTCTTCTCTCTTCTCTTCTCTTCTCTTCTCTTCTCTTCTCTTCTCTTCTCTTCTCTTCTCTTCCTTCCTTTCATCCTTAGTTTCCTTTACTTTATGATTTTCCTTCCTTTCTTATTTTGTCCATTTTATTTGTTCCTTCTTTGCTTCCTTTCTTTTCTTCCCTAGTATGTTTTTGTTTGTTTCTCCCTTTCCTTTCTTCACTCTGGTTATTACTCTCTATTTTCCTTTCTCTCTCACTGTGTTTACTGACTGTTATCAGTATCATAGGATATTATATAAGATGTGACCTTTTGCCATTCGAATCAAATAATAATTATCATATTGGCACTGGCAGTGAGGAGCTTTGCTTTTTATTTTCAAACTGCGTGGCTGTGTGCAGTCTCATCGTTATTATTTTTTTTCTTTCCTTTTTTTCTCAAAGCCAAGGAACAAATAAATGTATTCTTGAAGATGATATCTTCTGGCTATATACATTGTACTATCCCTTGTTGCTCACTAAAATTAATCAAAGAGGCTTTACATTGTAAAGCATTTCTAATTATGACTCCTAACCTAAAAACATATCTGCTGAACTAAAATAATCTTATTACTTGAATAATGTAACTTTATATAAAAAGAAATTTAAACCGTGATTACGTGGCCCCTACATTGATCTTAGGAATTCAAACATTGCCTAAAGCTGTCCATGCAACTATCTTATTGTACCGACACATGAAGAAAAATAATTAGTATAATTCATTGTTTTCGAAACGCTGAGTCTCTTAATATTGGCATCCTAATTATGAGTCTTTTACGTGGAGCATTTTTGGACTTTTCTACAAAGGGATGTAAAGAAATTTTGACTGTGGGAGGAAATGAAAGCACTGAGTGTTTGCAATTAATTTCTGTAATTTCACACAAGTCCTTTACGGTCTTTTTAAATGTCATCCACTCACATGATTGACATGCTAATTTCTCCCTGGCAATATGCAAAAATATGCAAAGTGGAAGCCAGGTTGAGGAAGTCAGATAAGAGCATTGTTTCTAGGCTATAGGCTCAGGAGTCAGTGGCTCAGGTTCAATGGCTTTAAAGAGTGAATTAACACCTTAACTGCCATGGACTGATGAGGTCTGCGATCTCTGTCTCTTTATTTTCTCGATGTCCCTTTTGATTTCATTATCACGAGAATGAAACATTATATGGTACATAGCACAGTCCGTTAATATAATGTACCCGTAATGCCCTAAAAGCTGTGGAATATTAGTACCAACCACAAAATATTAGTCAAAGTTGGTATATATGTGTTAGTAAAAAAGGCATAGCGATCAATAACTGGAAGAACATGATTAAAAGATGTACGCTGAGCACTGAGATGAGATGCTTGAAGTTTTTTAAAGCTCCGCAATCAATAGTTGCTACGAGTTGGCAGCAGTGATCGTTGGACGCTAGTCAATATAAGGTTATAATAGTACACTGTACAAATAACCCATCATTTGTGCATGTTTCTAAAATACCACATTGCATATGTGCTGTTACAATGATGGAAACATATTTCTATTTTGGAATGTTGGTAATTAACATCTGTATAGAGGGAATTTATCAACTGCAAGGACTTTATGTAACATCTTTATATACTTATTACATTTTAGTGGTAATTTTGCTTATACTTGGAGGGTTTGGGTTGTTTTTGTTACTCAGATTGCATAGTTTGTGCTATGGACATAATTAATACCTCAGATTGTGTACTGTTATGTTTATAAGTGATTGAATTTGTTTTTTGGCGGGTGGATGATTAAACAGATGAAATAATACCACAGATTTACATTAACCACATCTGTAGGCCAGAACCCTAGCGTTGTGCCAGTATACGTTTTTCTTTTTCTTCATAAAATGTACAAATCTAGTTTAACTCTTCACCCTTGTTTGTTCTTCATTATGCAATTCATAAGGCTCAGAGAGGTCAGGGACTGTCGAGAAAGTGTCGCCCCCCTCTTCTCAACAGATGCCCATAGATTAGGCCCGATTAACAAGAAGGGTTCTGCCCCTCTGGGTGATGTATTATTTTTGATTTTGCATGGTGAAAATGGCCTCTGCTGCGAGGATACCGTAGAATGCTGAAGAAAATGTGATGCAGCAGGAGACAAATGGAGACGCATTACTTACAAAGAGCGCTGTCACAATCCCTGGCGCTTTTGTTAAAACCCACTTTGTCACGCCATACCCTAAAGTTTCCCGTTCTTCCTGAACTTTTGTATTTTGATGATGTTCCGGAGATTGAAGTGGCAGGTGTTAAGTGAATATGCTTCTTGAACAGTCTTGGGGAATGTTAATGTAACCACATTATTTATAACAAATTAACACTGAACATGAACAGTAGTGTTTATCAGAGAAATATACAGGTATTGGTTCAGGTCAACTACGCCACTGGTCATTTTTATGTTGTCATCATTTTTCGCTCACCAAATTAGGGCCGCGTTTTTAAACCCCTCAAACACATAAAAGCAGCTTTTTGTAATTATTGACTGCCTCATGAGACTGGAGTACCTGCTCAGAGATATGAGGCACATGTCTACATTTTCGGAAGTCTATGTGCAATTTTGAATTGTTGTTCATTAGTCGTGACACCCTGACAGCGTTAGGATATGGAAATGGCAGAATATCATCAGGATATCATTACAGCCATTTAGCAGCTTTCAACATTATGTGTTCAACATCCCCTAATGAGAATCACTGGTGATTTGCACCAAATGTGTGATACAACACCTTTAGCATTGGAATGTGTGGTGTGTGTGTGTGTGTGTGTGTGTGCTTGTTTATGTGATTTATGAGGACACAAATTTGTATAATGACATGGGTGTTACACTGGTATTACAACGTAAATGTGGTTTATGAGGACATTTCATATGTCCTCATATTTCAAATAGCTTTAAAAACACACTAAACAATGTTTTTATTAAAAATGTATAAATGCAGAATGTTTCCTGTGATGGGTAGGGGCAGTGTAGGGGGATAGAATATACGGTTTGTACAGTATAAAAACCATTACGTCTGTGGAGAGTCCTCATAATGATAGGTGCACCAACGTGTGTGTGTGTGTGTGTGTGTGTGTGTGTGTGCGGTTCAGGTATTCCCTATGTTGTGGGGACAAAATGTTCCCACAAGGAGAGTAAAACATGCAAAATTGAAACAGATTAGGAAAACAGATGATAAATTTAAAAAAATTGGGGAGTTGAATGTTTTTGTTAGTGTTAGAACGTTAGTTGATAGTCCTCATTAAACTCTAAAACCTATGTATGTGTGTAACATAAAATATTACAATTCAAATTTTTAATTTATAGTAAATATTTATCAAAGAGAAAGTGTTGATTCTAAATCTGATTGGATTGGTCATATTTCAATGTAAATATTAATATGTGTGTAATATACATATGCGTGTTTGTGTGCATGTACTTGTATGTGTGTTTGTATAGTGTTATTTTAGTAACATTTATATATTATTATAGTTTTTAGTAATATTTTAATTTACTTTTTATTTGTATATTTTCTGTTTTCTGATCACGATCAATCGTGATGAATTCTGCCGTTGCTTAACAGGATGCGGATCTGACAGGTTGTCTCATCTCATTTTCTCGCAACTTTTTTAAGTTCATTTAAGACGTTATTTAACTCATTTAAGACTGCTCTTATGAGAATACTCTACAAAACTGACATTTTGGCATAATTGTGTGTGTTGTTTTTTGTTCAAGCGCGAAAGAGTCTGTGCGTTAGTGGTGATACTGGTGTGCATCGTGTGTGTGTCAGGACATTCACAGACAGCGTATTCTCTTTTGTCTTGTTGCCAGGGGCGCCGCTAAGGTGGGGAAAGTTGGGACGATTCTAAGGGCCTACACACTTTTGTGGCCCCCAGAGATTGGTTTTATTATATAGTAACAGTGCTAGTAGTAATGTAATAGAAATTATAAATGTATAATCTACTAAAGAGTTACAAATAAAACAAAATTACGGCTTATTTCTGGCAAAATTGAGATGTCTTCGTGTTCAACGAAGAAGTATAAGTCCGGTCATCAAAAACTAAAAGAGGTAGAGAGAGAGAGAGAGAGAAAACGGGCAGACAATTACTCACCCAGTTCTTCGAAAAGAATGGCATGTTTATTCGCGGAGCTTCCTTTGCTGTAATGTTAGTGCTAGCTGTGTAGCCAGCCACTACCAGATAATCTATTCAATATTCAATAGGTTACGTTATTCAAATAAAATAATAATTTTGGCTTTTGCCATTTAAACAAAAGACCATTTTCTAATTCATGTTGTGTCTAATTGATTGCTAAAAGTCACTGTTGCAGTGTATAAGTGTTTATATGTTTGTGTTTAATATAATGTATGTTTAATCATTGTCTAAAAATGTTGCATTTCTATGAATATTTGATTACTGTATTTTTCTATTACATTTGCATAATAAATAATCTGCTAGTTACAGATTTTCAGTCTCTGTCTAAATACTGATACCTAGTGGTCAAAAACAAATGCAAAAGTAATAGGTCAGTATTATTAAAGGGGTACTTCAGCGCTGGGAAGATGAATGTGTATTTAAACTGGGTCATTTATGTAGTAGAAATGTGAAATTATTTTTGAATTTGGTGCCTTCTAGACTGAGAAAAGACAGAAAATGTATTTTTGACTCATGTGGATGAAAGACAGCAACTCCCAGAATGCACTTGCTTCGCTTCCCTACAAGGCCACTCCGAAAGCCACGGCTACTGGTTATCTCTTGCCCACCATGACACCGCCCCTACCGTTGTTTTATAATAATAAAATAATTTAGTTCAGTTAGAGAACAGACACAGTACAATTAAAAACTGAACGTGTCTGTTCAATATAATGTGAGTGAGCCGAGCGAGTGTCACGGCACAAACGCAGCAGGAGTCAGATTACATTCATCACGAGAGCGAAGAGCTGAAGTAAGCGCGGCATACTTTCACGGCACGTTTTCAGTCTGGCGCGTTTTCAGATCATGCCTATGGAAGCTTAACTTTCATAGGAATTCATTTGAAAAGTTGAAACACTCACTTTGCTCCGCACCGCTCCGCTCCGTTTACATGAATGCCCACAGCTGCCCGAGCTGGCACTGTGAGTGAGATCCCACCCCCCCATGGGCGGGTTGAAAACATGCGGAACTAGCTCCTGCTACTGTCTGTAGTCTTTAGCCTCTGGCCAAAAAATCCTCAGATGACGCAAAATGACGATATTTGTGTCATCGGAGGATTTTTTCCAGAAATAAAATGCATAAATCTGTGTGTCTGTTCACTACTCATTGAGTTGGCACTTGGATGGGTTAAATGCAGAGGACAAATTCTGAGTATATGCCTTCATGTCTGGTCTTTCATAAACCAGATATACGTTGCTGCATTATATCATCATAGTGTGGTACTCTGTTTAGAAACCTGAATTCAGCAGGTTAAAGCCACATAAAGCTGTTCATATAAACCTGTTGTAAAACTAAATCCAGCTGAAATATAGAAGACAGCCATAAGAGTGCGCCGTCAAACAGAATCAGCAGTGCGAACACGGCTCGGAGGAAGACAGGCTGGTTATTGGCGAGCGACGAAGAGCTCGCGTTTACTCGCAGGCCACACGCTGGCTTGTTTGGTGAAGGTTAACTTTAAAAACGTGGTAATTGCCGTGTTATTGACGTCTTCTGGAGATGAGTCTGATGAGAGGTGGGCGTCTAATTATTGTATGATTTAATGACCAGTTTCATTAATAATGAGTTAAACTTTTTTTAAATCATGCTGCGTGCGTTCACCTCTTTGCCCTTGCCTTTTTAAGCCAGACAGAGCGGATGAATCCGAGAACGGTGGGTGCAGAGGTGCTGTCGGGTACCTGGATGATACACCATGGGATGCTGTTAAAATATTTCTGTATTTTGTATTTTCACATGATTTTTGCTAAGGGTGGAAAGGAAAGGATGCATTTACTAAAGGCATGTTTAAATTGAGCAAACGAAGCTGTTGATGCATGTTGTAATGCATTTCTTTGCAATCACATTGGGTGTATGCAGCTGATTGGTTCTGACAACAACACCCCAGTCTTCCATCTCTCAATCACTTAGTACCTCATTACCACTGTCTTCTGCTTTCCATCTCAGTCACAGTGGATTCTCTTGTTACGGTTCCTGCAAATGCTTTGATCTCTGCCAAAGAGTTTTATCCTATTAAGACGCCATCATGCCTTGGGAAAGGTGTAGCATGTGCTGCTTTTAAACCGCAACAAAACACTCGTTTGTGTATCTTGATTTAGATATTACGTACAGAAGATTGAGAGATCTTCACAACTCACTTTGTCTGGGCTTTTTTTAGAATGGCTGATAATTGTGGGTTTTGAGGCATCGGAGGCCTGATGCTGATGTCTAAACATCGTTCCTACTGAAACCACTGAAAGATTACATTATGTGTGATTATGTGTAATAATGTTAATGACACTAGACAGTGGCAAACATTCGGACGGGCATCGGATGCACAATAGACATTAGAGGCAGGAAGAAGTCAACACAGGGAGGAAATGGAAACTAGAATGTGTATCTGCGGATGTAAGATTTCATTTACGCCATTACCTCGGATACCTATTATTGTGATTTGTTTGTTATACATATGATCTAGCTATCTCTCTGTCTGTCTGTCTGTCATTCTATTTATCACTCTGTCTGTCGTTCCATCCATCAATCATTTTATCTGTCTGTCTATCTATTTATTGTTCTATCTATCTGTCATTCTATCCATCTATCCGTCTATCCATCTATAGATATCTGTCATTATATATTTATATATATATATATATATATATATATATATATATATATATATATATATATATATATATATATACACACACACACACACACTGGTCAGGCATAACATTATGACCTAATATTGTGTTTTTTTATTATTGTCTTTTGCTGCCAAAACAGCCCTGACCAGCCCTGACTGCTTAGTTCGGTTGTACGTGTCAAAGTAACATCCTCATGGATAGCAGGACCCAAGGTTTCCCAACAGAACATTACTCAAAGCATCACACTGCCTCCACCGGCTTGCCTTCTTCCCATAGTGCATTCTGGTGCCATGTGTTCCCTGGTAAGCGATGCACACGCACCCGGCCATCCACGTCATTGAAAGAAAGAAAGAAAACGTGATTCATCAGACCAGACCACATCCTTCCATTGCTCCATGGTCCAGTTCTGAGGCTCATGTTGGCGCTTTCAGCGGTGGTCAAGGGTCAGCATGGGCACCCTGACTGGTCTGCGGCTATGCAGCCCCATATGCAACAAACTGTGATGCACTGTGTATTCTGACACCTTTCTATCAGAACCAGCATTAACTTCTTGAGCAATTTGAGCTACAGTAGCTTGTCTGTATGATCGGACCACACGGGCCAGCCTTCACGCCCCACGTGCATCAATGAGCCTTGGCCACCCATGACCCTGTCACCAGTTCACCACTGTTCCTTCCTTGGAGCACTTTTGATAGATACTGTCCACTGCAGACCGGGAACACCCCACAAGAGCTGCAGTTTTGGAGATGCTCTGACCCAGTCGTCTAGCCATCACAATTTGGCCCTTGTCAAACTCGCTCAAATCCTTACACTTGCCCATTTTTCCTGCTTCTAACACATCAACTTTGAGGACAAAATGTTCACTTGCTGCCTAATATATCCCACCCACTAGCAGGTGCCATGATGAAGAGATAATCAGTGTTATTCACTTCACCTGTCATAATGTTATGCCTAATCTGTGTATGTTCAGTAGCAAAAATATTTTTGTATAATTATAAATTATTCATTTAAATCAATATGAAAAACGTTGGCTTTGATGCATTACACTGATAAAAGTAAATCATTTTGACTTGATGTTGACTTTAAGACCGTAAGGTAGATATTCAAATAAAGCTCATGTCTGTCTGATTTGTTGCAGGTCTTCCTCAAGCTAACAGACACAAGCTCTTTGATGGCCTCTCCGCAGAACTTGGTTTTTACACGTCCAAGGACTTTCTCCCCCTCGTTGCAAAAGCCAGCAAACCAGGTGAGCACCCTGTGAAATCTGTCTGTCACACCTGATGGTTCAAAGTTTCCTGAAGCAACACATATAAGGACCATCTGAGCCCAAGTTATTTCAACTATATACTATAAGTTATCAAGAGTTCATTAGTTTTTGTTGTCATTATCAATAAATTTTTTCTTGAAGTACCTTGACTACTAATCATTCAGTATCATTATGCATTATATTATAACGATAAGCTTTTATAATTATGTGCGTACTGGATATTGCCGTGATATTTTACCCTTGCTGAGATTTTCTGAAGTTAATCCTATTTGTTCTTCTGTTGGCTTTAACCAGGTTATACTTATTCATAGACATACTTTGAAGAATGGGTGAAGACCAAAAATGGTACATGGTATAGTTTGTGATGCCAGATGTAATTGCTATTTCTAAAAGTATATCTGAATGATCCAAAAGAACAGAAAAGATGAGAAGTTTTTGTTCCCGTTCCACATATTAATTGGGTTTAGATTCATAATATTGGCATCAGAATCAAATGAAAATGGAAATTTTGGGGAAAAAACCTGACAGAATGAATAAAACCTCAGTAATGAATAAATCTTAATCTAATGTGCCGTTGTACCTCTTACTGTAACTCGCTGCATTAAGGCAGTTGGCCAAGGATTTACTGAAATAGGAGCGTCTGAATCTTTATAAGCATTTGAGACATTTCCACAAAATGCTGCAGACCTTTAAGCAAATGTTGGTGTTAAAAGGGTTGTTTTGATAATGGCATTAATCTAAAGGTGGCTCAATACAGCTTTAAAAAAGGAATTGTGTTCCGTCTCAAGAAAGATTATTATGATTATTATTATCATTTAATAATACAAATATATTATACATTATTATTTTATAAATGATTGTATTTAGTGTATTGTTTATAATATTAAATATATTATTTTTATAAAAGGTTAAAAGGGTTGTTTTTTTCATGCGTCTTTAAAGGCTAAATCTGTTGCCTGGTTTAAAATTGCACATCAAGTTTTCAAGATTTTTAAGCTCAGAGCAGCTGAACTGATCGAATGCTGATAGTTATCACATACTGAAATCACTGCGTTCAATATAGGTGCAGCCACCCTTATCACACCTAAAAATAAAAGCAGCAGTATGAAATTACTGATACGAGGACATTTCCGGGAAAAAATGAAATCATAAAAAAAACAATGACAAAAGCATGAAGTGAACCAGGCTCTCACGGAAGCAGAATAATTTGATAGTGACGTGCTGTGAGGCTTCGAGATGCAATTTTACAGCGCTTTACAGGCAAGCATCTGCTGAGCCTTTAAGTGAGAATTGTTCTATAGGCAGAATTCATGTTTTTTTTTTTTTCTCTCTTTCTCACTCTTTCTTGTTCTCCTCTTCCTCCTCGTCGGATTTCAGGGATGTGTAAATGTCACTCGGTGCTGCCGGAGCTCTGCGGTACCGTGATCGTTCTGGGCGCTGGAGACACGGCCTTCGACTGCGCTACTTCTGCCCTCCGCTGTGGCGCCCGCCGTGTGTTTGTGGTCTTCAGGAAGGGATTCACCAACATACGAGCAGTTCCAGAGGAGGTGAGGAGAAAGGAAGTTAATGTCAGAAAGATGACTGAATATAAAAAGGTTGCAGCATCATTTGGTCACAGATGCCACTTGGTTTGATATTTTATGCATGCTAGGGATTTTAAAACTTAACCAAATATGTTGATTTCCCTTCCCTTTCTTATATACACTCATCTAAAGGATTATTAGAAACACCATACTAATACTGTGTTTGACCCTCTTTCGCCTTCAGAACTGCCTTAATTCTACGTGGCATTGATTCAACAAGGTGCTGAAAGCATTCTTTAGAAATGTTGGCCCATATTGTAAGGATAGCATCTTCCAGTTGATGGAGATTTGTGGGATGCACATCCAGGGCACAAAGCTCCCGTTCCACCACATCCCAAAGATGCTCTATTGGGTTGAGATCTGGTGACTGTGGATGCCATTTTAGTACAGTGAACTGATTGTCATGTTCAAGAAACCAATTTGAAATGATTCGAGCTTTGTGACATGGTGCATTATCCTGCTGGAAGTAGCCATCAGAGAATGGGTACATGGTGGTCATAAAGGGATGGACATGGTCAGAAACAATGCTCAGGTAGGCCGTGACATTTAAACGATGCCCAATTGGCACTAAGGGGCCTAAAGTGTGCCAAGAAAACATCCCCCACACCATTACACCACCACCACTAGCCTGCACAGTGGTTACAAGGCATGATGGATCCATGTTCTCATTCTGTTTGCGCCAAATTCTGACTCTACCATCTGAATGTCTCAACAGAAATCGAGACTCATCAGACCAGGCAACATTTTTCCAGTCTTCAACTGTCCAATTTTGGTGAGCTCGTGCAAATTGTAGCCTCTTTTTCCTATTTGTAGTGGAGATGAGTGGTACCTGGTGGGGTCTTCTGCTGTTGTAGCCCATCCGCCTCAAGGTTGTGCGTGTTGTGGCTTCACAAATGCTTTGCTGCATACCTCGGTTGTAACGAGTGGTTATTTCAGTCAAAGTTGCTCTTCTATCAGCTTGAATCAGTCGGCCCATTCTCCTCTGACCTCTAGCATCAACAAGGCATTTCAGGCCCACAGGACTGCCGCATACTGGATGTTTTTCCCTTTTCACACCATTCTTTGTAAACCCTAGAAATGGTTGTGCGTGAAAATCCCAGTAACTGAGCAGATTGTGAAATACTCAGACCGGCCCGTCTGGCACCAACAACCATGCCACGCTCAAAATTGCTTAAATCACCTTTCTTTCCCATTCTGATATTCAGTTTGGAGTTCAGGAGATTGTCTTGACCAGGACCACACCCCTAAATGCATTGAAGCAACTGCCATGTGATTGGTTGATTAGATAATTGCATTAATGAGAAATTGAACAGGTGTTCCTAATAATCCTTTAGGTGTGTGTGTGTGTGTGTGTGTGTGTGTATGTATATATATATATATATATATATATATATATATATATATATATATATATATATATATATATATATATATATATATATATATATATATATATATATATATATATATATATATATATATATATATATATATATATATATATATATATAGTATATATATATATATATATATATATATATATATATATATATATATATATATATATATATGTATATGTATATATATATATATATATATATATATATATATATATGTATATGTATATATGTATGTGTATATATATATATATATATATATATATATACACACACATATATATATATATATATATATACATATATGTATATATATGTATGTGTGTGTGTATATATATATATATATATATATATATATATATATGTATATGTATATATGTATATATATGTTATATATATATATGTGTATATGTATATGTATATATATATATATATATATATATATATATATATACACATATTATATTTTACCATTTATTAGTTATTTTTATGTGTAGCTGAATTGATTATTTAAATACACAAATGAATAAATACATAAGACATTTTATTTTATTATTTCATTTAAATTTTTTTATTTTTATTTTATTAATTTTATATTTGTTTATACACAATTTTGGATGCAAATGATTCACTAGTGTATCAGTTTCCAAAGATTGTTTAGAATAGAAAAAGTGTATGGTTACAGTAAACTATAAAGAACTATGGAAAAGTTCATTGCCGAGTTCTAATTGGAATTAATTGGAGTTAATTCAATTTTTCTTCTAGTACTTCTAGTAGGAGCAGACCAAGGAAGCAGAGAGTCGATGAGAGTCAGAAAGTGAGAGAAAGAGAGTCAACATCAGGCAGCAGAGTGAAGCTTATTAATATTTGGTGTGAGAGAAGTGTGAAGCAGAGATTTATGAAGAGCTCTGTGAGAGTGTCCTCTCTCTCTAGACCACTGACACCGCTCCTAAGCCTTTCCACTCTCATTTATTGCAGACATGCCTTTGCTTTCAGGGGGAGATTACTGTCAATTGTCCTACTCACACACAGGGCTCTCTGGTGAGCTATATACCCGCTTCCACACTGGTAATGATGCCAGCCGGCTAAACGTGTCATGATCAGCCCCATTTAGACAAAGCTGTGAAATATGTGCGTCAGATGTACTGAGGGAAGTTTTTTTTTTTTTCATCATTATGTTTTTGAGACCGAGCTAGCACAAAGTACCGGCCCATAAAGTCTTTCTCTAAAAAAAAAGTACACTATTTTTTTATTGCTTGATGAAGTGCACAAATTACAAATGCAATGCCAATGTACAACTGTAAAATGCTTGATAATCTAATAATTTTAATCATTAATCATTTAAAAAAAAGAAAATTGTTTTCCAAACAGGTAGTCCTGCCTCCAAACTCACACCATTGGTTGAGTCAGAGCAAAGCCACAGTAGCAATGTTTTCATCAAAGTTGTGAATTTAAAGGGGCTTTTTTAGACTGTAAAAAAGATGGACGACGCCCCTTCACTATCTTCACTATCTTTGTAGAAAAGTGCAGCCGCCAATGTCCGAATATGGCGCTGAGATCTTGCGCTGATTGGACCTGAGTCTGCACAGTAGAGAGCAGGAAGTAGAGCTGCGATATAAAAACCCCGCCCACACTCCCGCAGTATCTGTTAGCTACGTTATGAAAATGTAGAAATTAAAGATGAAGCTAAAGCCAGTCTCGTCCCCAAAATCCTAAAAGAAGTCCGTTGGTCCACTACTTCGCTCAGAGAAGCTGTCAATCTCAGCTGTCAATCATGGCGTCACACCCCCATTTTTATAGCATCAAATAACTAAATGTATATATTTATTTATATATTTTATTTATTATAAACAAAACTTGAACACTTGAACTTGCATCAGCATGATACAACCTACCTAAAATGACAGAAACCATCTTTACCAAATATATTTGAAGTGTAATTTGATTGTTTAGTTTGCCTCGTGTCCCATTAGACTACATGGAGGGGGTGGGTTTATAAGCTATACTGGGACCAGCCACCTGGGGGCGATCAAGGCGACTTTTCAGGACGTGTGCGGCACGCTTGATTTTCATACGTGACCCTGCACCACAAAACCATCATAAGTTGCATGGGTATATTTATGGCGATAGCCAACAATACATATATAGGTAAGAATTATCGAAAAAAATCATTAGGATATTAAGTAAAGATCATGTTCCATGAAGATATTTTGTACATTTCCTACCGTAAATATATAACTTTTATTAGTAGTAGTAATATGCATTGCTAAGGACTTAATTTGGACAACTTTAAAGGCGATTTTCGAAAATTTTAGATTTTTTTGCACCCTCGTATTCCAGATTTTCAAATAGTTGTATCTTGGCCAAATGTTGTCCTGTTCTAACAAACCATACATCAATGGAAAGCTTATTTATTCAGATAATGTATAAATCTCAAAAAACAAATTGACCCTTATGACTGGTTTTGTGGTCCAGGGTCACATATATTAATTGCTTCTTTATTGCCAATATGTGAACAGCTTGTAACGAAGCTTAAAAAACAAGTCCTCGACTTCCTATGTTGTCTATGAAAGCCTGTGGGCTGATTCTTTAATGCTGGGAAAATCAAAAGGATGTGAAGTTTACATGCACTTCTTTTCTAAGACACATGAAACAAATATTTGTACAATGTTCTGGATAATGCCGAAAGAGCTGTGTTTCCCAAGAGAGCCAACTAATGCTGCGTTCACACCAAACGCGAATAGAGCGTCTGGAGCGAGTGATTTTCATGTTAAGTCAATGGAAAGGCGCATTGATGCACGTCTGGAGGTCCTGCAGCTCGATCAACGCGTTAAGCGTGGCGCGGTGGATGCGGTTTTGCCTCATCCGCGCATCCAGTTCGCGTGAATGATGCGAATTTGACTCTAATTGAGCGTTTTGCACGATACGCGCGTGAGTGGTGCTTTTTGTGCATTCACGTGTTTGAAGCGAATTCGCATCTGACGCCCGAGTTGAAAAATCGGAACTGTGGTCAATTCGCACCGCGTTAACCAATCAGGAGCCTGCTTGCTGCTGTCACGTGGTGAAGTGACATGATATGGCAAGTCAATAGTGGATGAGAAACCCCACATAATTTAAAAATACTACTGTTATGGTGTCGTGAAATGTAGTTTTAAGACTTTTTCAGGCAAGAATGTAGTTGTTTAAAGCTCAAATCTGTGGTTTATTTATAAAGAGAGAGCCTATTTGAAATTTTTGATTGTTGTGAGATCCAGTCAATCAGCGGCCGCTCATTAACCCAGGCGAGAGCAGCCTTTCCTTGGCTGACAGGCGGAAGTACCACTGAAAGTGGTCGTCGTCCAGGCGCAGCTCCTATTTAGCGAATGGATTCAAAATGTTCAAGCGTCCAACTAGACGCGATAGACGCGAATTTGACACTCTGTTCGCGTTTGGTGTGAACACAGCATAACATCGCAAGTTCCATTGAATTGTGTTGGTAATGACAGAACTTGCATCCATAGTTGACTTTGGGAAACTTTCTTGGCTTTCTGAATTCTACATAGCCACTTATGCACAAAATTGGAATATTGCATAAAACATTTGCGAATAAAGCACCGTTTCCAACCCATGTGTTCAAGAGAACAAAATCGCAAATTCCTGGGAAACTGCCGCAACCAATCAGATCCAATCATATCCTCTTTTGAGGCAAAGGCCGCAAGTTTTTTGTTGCACATTGATGGATTTATTCAATAAATGTGTTTCCATCATAGTTTATTGCACGTCCTCTTATCGGATAAAAAAATGTCCACCTCAGTTGAGAGCATACATTTTGTATGCGATAACCCACAGTGCGTGGATGGAAACAGCTACTGTTTGTGCTATTCAAGTCTCACTTACAGTTGTCTATGCACATTTGAAAGTATTTTAACTTCAGAAAAATTACTTCACCTTCAAGTCTGATTCACACATTGTTCTTCACATCGCCCACCACATTAAGACAAAGTATGGTAAAGTGCAGTAATTATTCACATCTGTTTACACTCTCCAGTGAAGACGCTCGGCTAATACGGCCACCATCATCTTCAACTCATTAAAGCTGTTTATAAGCTATATTAAGTTTAAGGCTCCTGTAGGCGTTTATAATCAGAACAGAGCGCTCGGTTGTGCATTGACATGATCTGAGTCGATTTATGGAAACATAGTAATAAGAAAATAGAATTGTCACCGCACGACTACATACCTTCCACCGGCCCCCTCCGACAAAGCTGGTGGGCTTCTTTCAGGTGGTTCAGCCGCCCTTTTCATCTCGTATTTTTTGTAATCAGAGAGAAAATCTTCTGTAAACTTTCTGATGTGCTTTCCCCAAGCCAAGTCGCACGTGATGTTTTTAACGAGGTACACCGCTCTGATAATCACGCGCTTCATTATCTCATGGCCGGATAAAAGACGTGACCTTTGCTGTTGTTATTTGCACTAACTTCGCACTTGCTCAGTTCTAAGATCAGAAACATGCTTAAAGGGACAGTGCACCCAAAAATTAAATGATCATTTACTCACCTTCATGTAATTCCAAACCAGTTTGACTTTCTTTCTTCCATCGAAAACATAAGATAATGTATGTTGAAAAATGTCTTCCAATGCAAGTCCTTACAATACAAGTCAGTGGGGTCCAAAATATATTTGAATTACTTTTTTTGTGAACTATGCGTTTAAGTACACGATTGTCAAAAAATTTTGGGTCAGTAATATTTAAATAAAAGAAAGAAATTAATATTCTTATTCAACATTGATAATGTAGCAAATTAGCTCAAAGGGAAATATTTATAATTAATTATAAAGAATTATATTTATAATCCTTTTTGAGCTAACTTGTTTCAATAATAATAAGTGTTGCTTTAGTACTAAAACAGCATATTGGAATGATTTCTGAAGGATCATGTGACACTAAAGACTTGAGTAATGATCACAGGAATAAATTATATTTTAAAATATATTACATTAAATTGTAATAATATTTCACAGTATTACTGTTTTATTGTATTTTTTGTGTGCATAAGAGTTTCTTATTTCAAAAACATTAAAGGGTTCATACACAGTTTCTGCCAGTCTCATGTTAATCTTGAGTACCTATAGACTAGAACTGCATCCTTCATATCTCTGAAGAGTCTTTAGTTTTATCGTATTTATAAAATTAGAGTCACAAGCGCACACACACACACACACACACACACACACACACACACACACACACACACACACACACACACACACACACACACACACACACACACACACACACACACAATACATCATTGCATTATCCCTGGATAACTTTCATTTCACTATACGTTCGTGTTGTTTACATGATATGCACAGACATTTGATGCAGTTTCACTCAAAAACAAACTGCATCCACTGTTTCCTTAACGCTGGGTTATTTGGGAAGCTGAACAAGGTTATCTTTCCCTCAACCAGAAACACACAGTTCTTTAGTGACACTGTTAATTTTGTGGTCTAAACACAAAATGACAGCACTGCCGACGGCTTCAGTAATCTGAATGAAGCTCGCTGATGGACGCGCTCTCGCTCTCGCTCTGGTTGATGTGCGCACGCTCATCCGGGAGAAGTGCCCATACAAGCAACTCCGCCCTTTATGACCTCATACAGGGCCATACTCGAAAAAAAATATTTGAATACTGAAGGAGTGTATTTGGCACAGAAATAGTCTGTCATACATCCAACTCGTTTTTTTTACATTTTGTCCATGTTTAGCATGAGAATCCAACTCTTAACAGTGTAAATAAGTCAGAATGCATGCAATAGCATTAGACATAGCATTAGTGCATTTCTCACAATTCAAGGGGGTTTTTGAATTACCACATCTGTACCATTAGATTTGTTGTTATTCAGTTAGCTAGCAATTACCACATTATCATCTAGCTAAATTTAACTAATTTGAACAGCAGAATTCTCTTCAAAATGTTGCTCTGCCATGACACTATTAGAAAACTGACCAGGCTAGGAGATTTGAAATGGCTTACTAGCTCACTGCTTACTGCATACTGTGCTCTATACACTACCAAGCTAATCTATATTGCATGCTATATCTTTTTTTTTAAATAGTACTGTATTTGAAACGGTAAGTATTATGCAGAAATAATCTTTTCAGACATTTCATTGCATATTTATTTCATTGTGTAAAATGTGTTTTCTGAGACATTTCAGATATTCTGTGGTTCTAGAATCTTTGTGCATGAGTACTTTTCGTTTTAGGGTTTTAGACAGTTTATGTGAATTGTAGTCTTTATGATGTGTTTAGATGGAGCTGGCCAAGGAGGAGAAATGTGAGTTCCTGCCCTTCCTGTCTCCACGTGAGGTGTTGCTAAAGGGAGGCCGGGTCCATGGAATGGAGTTCTGCCGAACCGAGCAAACCGAATCGGGACAGTGGGTGGAGGATGAGGAGCAGATCATACGACTGAAGGCTGACTATATCATCAGTGCTTTCGGCTCTTTGGTGAATGACCCCTCAGGTACTGTATGTTTCTTATTATAGATAAACACAAAGTTGTCATTAAAGTCAGCATTAAATGGAAGCTGTGATAGACTTTTCTTCCCTATTGTGAAGTATATCCTTGTGAAATGGCTTTTGGTGCAAGAAGAAATGTAGGGCGGGACTTTATTTTGTCTATCGGGAATTGATTGGATTGTAGGATCGGTGTGGTTTGCTATTGGTCGATCTCGTGAGTGACTGACAGTTTGCCCCGCCCTCATGCCAGAAAACACATCATCAGAGAAGAGATGTCGCTGCGAGAGGGAGGGGGAAGTTATTTTGATTAAAGTTTATGAGGGCACATGCATTTAAAAAACAATAATGATGTGCAAGGATAAATCATTTATAAAAAAACACTGCAATATTCCATTAAAAAAATCAAGAATTGTCCATTTTTACTTCATGTTGACTTTAAATGTGATTATTATCTACAACAGTGTTGCTGCCTGCTCAAAGTGTTTGTAATTGATTACTTATGAGGTTTAATTTTAGTCAGGATGCCTCCTATGTTGGTAATAGTCACTAGGTGCTGGAACAGACCTGATGTCTCACAGTAAATTTTGTGATTCTAAACAGTGTTTGTGAATTGGACTCAGGCTCATTATGCTGTAAGTAAACCCATCAGTGCCCTGAACGGCTGCCATTTCTAAATGGATGAGGCCCATGTTGTTAGTGTTGTTTCAGGGATTTATTCATTTGATTTAGGGTGAATTAGCTTGGCTGTCTTGCTGCACCAGTGTTCTCTGATTAAGTAGTGAAGTGTACAAGGGTTAATTTGACCAACTATCTCAGGCCTCTGCTAATCCACTCCCTTCTTATCACAGAAAGTCTGGAAATCAGTAATCAGTAGTTACATTTTGGGTAACACTTTATTTCAATGGTACTGATTCTTTACGAAAACAGCCGAGCTTGTGCAGGCGTGCAATGGACGGAGCTAAAGAGTCACGCACGGTAAAACAAACTGCATCCACTGTTTCCTTAACGCTGGGTTATTTGGGAAGCTGAACAAGGTTATCTTTCCCTCAACCACACTTTGTTGACATTGTTGATTTCGTGGTCTAAACACAAAATGACAGCACTGCCGAAGGCTTCACTAACCTGAACGAAGCTCGTTGATGGATGCGCTCTTGCTCTGGTTGATGTGCACACGCTCATCTGGGAGAAGTGCCCATAAAAGGAATTCTTCCCTTTATGATGTCATACAGGGCCATACTTGAAAAAAAAAAAACTGTCCGAAACTTATTCGAATCCTGAAGGAGTGTATTTGGCACAGAAATACTCTGTCATACGTCCAACTTGTTTTTTGAAATGTTGTCCATGTTTAGCATGAGAATCCAACTCTTAACAGTGTAAATAAGTCAGAATGCATGCAATAGCATTAGACCCACCCCTTTAAAATAATAATTTTACATATTATATTATGTAATATTATTAATACAATAATTATTAACATGATTAAATGAATATAGAATTGAATATTAAATGCAATATAATGGAATATATGGAATGGAATATAATGGTTTTGTTATAACATTCAATATAATTGAATTACTGGTTAGGGTTACTTACTTTACAATTTGCATATGGTACATGTTGATAATGATATTATTAAATAACTTTCTTTAAAGCTACTATATGTATTTTTTCGCCGCTAGGGGTCGCTAACCTATAACAATAACAAAGGTGTAGATTGATGACGCAGTGAATGAGCGTGGAATCATGGAACTTGTCGTCATACCGATGGATCTAATAATGTTTCTGGATGAGTGAATGGATTCATGTTTTTACATGACTGTGGTATGAAGCAGGGCGCGATTACTAATAAGAGACCGATATCAGCGGTGCACGTGAATCCCGGGGATAACTTATAAAGAATTGAGGACATTTCACTACCGAACTACCTGCAAGTGCTGAATTACTGCTCATACAGGTCAGTTTATAGACAAATTAAAATTGTGAGGAAACTCAATGCTGTTTCACTTGGTGTCCACTATCTAAACTGCATTTGAGTGTGTTGAAAGTTATAATGTTATTCTGTGTTTTAGTTTGTTGGCTATATGAGACTTGCAGTGTAAGCTACATCAACATTAGAACATCATACTGATGATATTCTAATATTTCATCAGGTTGAGCTACATAACATTGATTCGTTTTATGTACATCACCTGTCTAATAAAGCACATGCAAGAACTTGTCAAGTGGAAGTGTGTGGTGAATCTCTCGCCATCTCGAAAACGCCATGTCGATACTGGTCCTCTTTTGATTTCTCATTTTGTTCCAAAGTCTGCTTGCCATGGTCCATAATGTTTGAACGAAACTACAACAGCGCGGCCCTAGACATTACGCAGTTGTCCACGTCTGTTGCCATGGATTCTACGGCAGTAAAAGCGTCATTGACAGGCGACTCCCTCACACGTCCCGGTCCCTTGGTTAAAATCGCAATTTTCTCATGATTTACAAATAGTTAGAAACATTTGGGATATTGTAAGTACTCAGCTGAACAAAATATATAACACTGGCCTAATGGTTTTTGGAAATTTTACTGCAAAAATCCTACATATTGCACCTTTAATTAAGTCATTAACACATATAATGATAGATATAATTTGATTTACATTGAACATTTATATTTTTATAAAAAAAAATATTGGTTTAAAAAAATATTGGTCACACTTTAGATTAAAGTCCAATTCTTACTATTAACTAAGTTTGTTTCTTCAATAAACTCCTAATTACTGATTATCAATAGTTAGTAAGGTAGTTGTTAAGTTTAGGTATTGGGTAGGATTAAGAGATGTAGAATATGGTCATGCAGAATATGACATTAATATTTGGTTTATAAGTACTAATAAACATCCAATATCCTAGTAATATGAATACTAATAAACAACTAGTTAAAACTAGTTAAGCTAAACTAAAGTGTTACCAAAATATTATGACTATTTATCATGATCTCCACTGCAAATTTATATATCACAATTTTTATTTTATTTATCATAACTGTGACTACATCTCACAATTAAAAGTTCACTTAATTTCTAGTAATTGTGGTGTATTGTGATTGTGATATATCTTACAATTGTGACTTCATAAATGTCACTCAGCTGTATATCACACAGTGTTACTTTAGTTTTTGTTTTAAACCTTATTTCACACTATGGTAGAAATGGTCTTCCATATTTTTTTCCTTCAACACTTCAAGGCAACAACTGGTGTGTTGCTGTAATAGTGTTAAGATTTTATGTGTTTGTCTTTGCTGGTATTGTGGTGATGAATGGCTTTGAATGAGTTTGATGCTGTTACCAAATGGAAATCTTCTTAAAACAGAGTGTGAATGGATTAGCATTGAGCTCCTGCAGGCAGTCCTCTGGGAGCAAACGCAAGTCATTACCGCACAGTTACAACTCAAAATTATTCCTGGACGCCAGTCTTAGTGACGTGATTACCGGGTGAAGAGAGAGACTGTGCGTCCATTAGTGTGAGAGTCACCAGCGCCAGAGTCACCATCTTCATTTCAACCGTATAATTATCTGTTCGCCAAGTCCCTGAACCATGACCAATAGCAGTGTGCGAAATGCACTGCATTTATTTCGGCCGTTAATTACTGTACTTGTTTTTTGTTTTGTTTTTTCTAACAAATTTTAGTGTAATCTCTCTGGTAAACTGAATTGTTCTAACCGGTTGGCATTATTGAGCAAGCTACTCTGAAACTGTAGCTTTACAAGCTACTTGCAAGTTAAATTAGTTAAGTTACATTCAAGCTACCCTTCTGAAAAAGTAGTTAGCTACATTGAAACTACTTTTTTTTTCCTTTTCTTTTTTACAATGACATTGTTACAAATAACTGAATAATTGTTAATGAAGAATGTTATTCAAATATTTGGGGTTTAAAACAACATAATGCAATGCAATTATGATTTCAACGAGTATAGTGTGAATTCAGGGTTATTGGGACACTTTTTTCCCAGTCATTTCAAGGGCAAAAGCTGTCTGAATCATTTGATATTGTAAGCAATCCGATACACACAATACTCAAATATAGCCTATATCTCAAACTCACTGTCAAAGTGCAAAATTGCTACAAATTTAACATCAGTGCAAGAACAAAATGTTTTCAACTTAAATACTCAGGAGTCAGGATTAGTCTAAAAATGCAGGTTAAACTCACAGCACATGCAGTGATGGAGCGCACCATTTTGAACAAAACCGCTCTGAGATACCAGTCATGAGCTGCTCGTGTGAACAGTGCACTTTGCTTGCCTATTTCTTTTCATTTTGAATTGCTTCATTTAAAAGTCAACGTTTCAAGCTTCCTATACACACACACATTTCTCATGTCTGTGAGATAAGTAGCCTATATGCTGCGTTTCGGTTCATTTATGTAATGCAAGTGATTGTGCCAGCGCCTCCATGTCATGTTTGCTATTGATTTATTGCTTCTTATTTATTAAATCCATGCAATTGGCTGATTAAACATTGATTCAAATTTATACAAAAGACTTTCTACAAAACAAATGGTCAAAATCATTTCTGACCCACTCCATGTCTTCTGACATATTGCGCATCTTATGATCTAGCTATCTGCGCATCTATTTTACACATGCTGTTGCTTTTCATAATCAACATTGATGAAATTAAAAAATAACATGATGTTTGACATAAATATGAAACAAAATAAGTTTTTTTTTTTTTTTTTTATGGCTACAACAAGTATAGTAGGCTACAGTACAAAGAAATTTAATGTCGGATCGAACGTCCTTTTACCGGTGAGCGTTTGCGGTACATGAATGGAGCTTTCGCTTGGGCCGTGAGCTATTGAATGGAGCGCACTGGCATAGAGCGTCACAGGTCTCGTCAGACTTGTCAGAACCCAAAAAGGAATGTAACTTTTGGTCACGCTACACCGCTACTTGCTGGATAAAGTTGTTAGCTACTGGAGAAGCTACACTGTTTTAACTGAGCTACTGACAAGCTACTGAAAAATGTAGTTAAGCTAGTAGCATCGCTATAGCTAGCAACTGCCCAACACTGCTAGTTGGTCTCTAGTACTGATAGGCATGGTCAGGTACTTGTGATCACAGCATGCTATTCAAGTAGTTAAATGAACTCCGTTAACAGTTGTTAAATTGTTACAATTCAATCATGTTTTAATAACTGTAATCAGCAGACCTGCTAATTATTGGTGGGCTGCAGTATACAATGTGTTCATGGCTGATGACAGACCAGAACTTTTTCTGATATGATTTTGAAGTACACTAATTAGATCAGGCTGCTAAAGGGCAGACCCGCTATGATTTTCAATTAGGGTTGCATTAAAAAAACAAGGTGTAATGTCACTGAGAAACTGTAGTGTCCAGACTCCAGAGCTGACTGGAGAAGACATGAATTCACGATAATGAGATTCATCCCGCCCACGCTATGAGTTTGCTCACTGACCAGCCTGCAGTAACACAACAAATTGTCTAAAACTAAAACCTGTTGGTTCATCAGCTGCAAATGGTATATTCTTGTATGCATATCAAGAACAAAGCCAGTGAGAATTATTTTGGTTATAGAGTACCTTTCAAAAGTTGCTAGTCTGTAAGACTTACAAAAAAAAAAAAATTTAAAAAAATCTCTTATGATCACTAACGCTGCATTTATTTGATCAAAAATACAGTAAAAGCAGTAATATTGCGAATTATTATTATTATTATTATTATTATTATTATTGCTATTTAAAATAACTTATCAATTTTAATATATTTTATTATGTCATTTATTCTTGTGATGCAAAGCTGAATTTTCAGCATCATTACGCCAGTCTTTAGTGATTTTTGATACATTTATTGCATCCTTGCAAAATGTATGTGTGTGTGTGTGTGTGTGTGTGTGTGTGTGTGTGTATATATATATATATATATATATATATATATATATATATATATATGCACACTCACCTACAGGGATTATTAGGAACACCATACTAATACTGTGTTTGACCCTTTTAGCTTCAGAACTGCCTTAATTCTACGTGGCATTGATTCAACAAGGTGCTGAAAGCATTCTTTAGAAATGTTGGCCCATATTGATAGGATAGCATCTTGCAGTTGATGGAGATTTGTGGGATGCACATCCAGGGCACAAAGCTCCCGTTCCACCACATCTCAAAGATGCTCTATTGGGTTGAGATCTGGTGACTGTGGGGGCCATTTTAGTACAGTGAACTCACTGTCATGTTCAAGAAACCAATTTGAAATGATTCAAGCTTTGTGACATGGTGCATTATCCTGCTGGAAGTAGCCATCAGAGAATGGGTACATGGTGGTCATAAAGGGATGGACATGGTCAGAAACAATGCTCAGGTAGGCCGTGGCATTTAAACGATGCCCAATTGGCACTAAGGGGCCTGAAGTGTGCCAAGAAAACATCCCCCACACCATTACACCACCACCACCAGCCTGCACAGTGGTAACAAGGCATGATGGATCCATGTTCTCATTCTGTTTACGACAAATTCTGACTCTACCATCTGAATATCTCAACAGAAATCGAGACTCATCAGACCAGGCAACATTTTTCCAGTCTTCAACTGTCCAATTTTGGTGAGCTTGTGCAAATTGTAGCCTCTTTTTCCTATTTGTAGTGGAGACGAGTGGTACCCGTGGGGTCTTCTGCTGCTGTAGCCCATACGTCTCAAGGTGCATGCTGCATACCTCGGTTGTAACGAGTGGTTATTTCAGTCAAAGTTGCTCTTCTATCAGCTTGAATCAGTCGGCCCATTCTCCTCTGACCTCTAGCATCAACAAGGCATTTTCGCCCACAGGACTGCCGCATACTGGATGTTTTTCCCTTTTCACTCCATTCTTTGTAACCCTAGAAATGGTTGTGCGTGAAAATCCCAGTAACTGAGCAGATTGTGAAATACTCAGACCGGCCCGTCTGGCACCAACAATCATGCCACGCTCAAAATTGCTTAAATCACCTTTCTTTCCTATTCTGACATTCAGTTTGGAGTTCAGGAGATTGTCTTGACCAGGACCACACCCCTAAATGCATTGAAGCAACTGCCATGTGATTGGTTGATTTAGATAATTGCATTAATGAGAAATTGAACAGGTGTTCCTAATAATCATTTAGGTGAGTGTATATACATATACACACCGATCAGGCATAACATTATGACCACTGACAGGTGAAGTGAATAACACTGATTATCTCTTCATCACAGCACCTGTTAGTGGGTGGGATATATTAGGCAGCAAGTGAACATTTTGACCTCAAAGTTGATGTATTAGAAGCATAGACTTCAAATATGTCGCTGACATCTTGAGTCTCGAGTCTGCGCAGTAGTGAGCGTGAAGTGGAGCCGCGGTATCAAAGTCCTGCCCACACCCTCGCCTAATCAACAACTTTTTGTGAAATAAACAGTTGTGTTAATATAGAGATTAAAGTTAAAGCTCCAATCTCTTCCCGAAGTTCCCGAAAAAGGTCCGTTAGTGCCTTAGTGACTACTTTGCTCAGAGAAGCTGTCAATCATAATGTCTCACCCCTGTTTTTATAGCATCAAATAACTAACTAAAACCAAACTTATTTAAAGAACGAAAACTTGAACTAACATCAGCATGATGAAAAAACTGATTCCTATCTTTGGATATAGATAACTATTTTTGGAAAAAATTGTTTTGGAGTGTAATTTGATTGATAGTTTGTCTATGTCCAATTACATTTCACAGAGGGGCAGGGTTTATGACCTATCCTGCATCCAGCCAGCTGGGGGCGATCGAGATGCATTGGCTTCAGTTTTCAGGACTTGGTTAGAAGCAGGAAAAATGGGCAAGCGTAAGGATTTGAGCGAGTTTGACAAGGGCCAAATTGTGATGTCTAGACGACTGGGTCAGAGCATCTCCAAAACTGCAGCTCCCTTTTTACAAGATGTAAAATAAGTCTCTGATGTCCCCGGAGTGTGTATGTGAAGTTTTAGCTCAAAATACCCTACAGCTAAATTTTATAGCATGTTAAAATGGTACCTTTTTGAGGGTGAGCAAAAATGTGCCATTTTGTGTGTGCCTTTAAATGCAAATGAGCTACTGCTCATGGGGCGGAGCTTCAAGAACTCCAGTTAGCAGCTCTGATTACCTCATGCAGACAGGCAAAGAAACTGTTCAGCCTTTTATGTTCAAACCGGAGTTGGACAATGATCTAGAGACATGTAGAATGAGACGTTTCTGAATGAGACATTTCTGAATGGTTAGTTGATGAATTTATGGAGCTGATGTGGAGTTAACTATCTTCAAGTCGCTGATTAGCATATTCTGTCATGATAATCTATAAATTCTCAACATGGCCTTTGTTGCGTGTTCCCGGGGGCAGGATTTATGTACATTTCAGGGTTAGTGATGTCACTAACCCGGGAGGAAGCTTGTGTAGTCCCTACCAGCCGTTTGTTGTATTCCTTAAAAAGCTATTTATTTAAAAGAAAATATCTCCTAGCGTCGTAACTTTGCAAATATTGTTTATGCTCAAACAGCAACATTGCACACTAACTAAAATTTAAAAAGTGAAATGATAATGATAACCACCCCTTTAAGGCATTTTACATTTGAATGGTTTAATGATGAATAAAGACTATAGTGTGGTTGCAATTAATATACTACAAAAACAACTGATTAGCTTTATAATGCCTTATTTATACAGGCTTCATAGAAAGCATTATTAAATATACATGTATATCTATTCGACAAACATCACAGCAATGCTAGTATGCCTGGATAGACTAACATTTTGCCACTTTTTGGTCCTATAATTTCGTAATTTTTCCTGCGTGTAGTCTGAGTTGTTTGTCCTCACCTTGAATTTAGCACCTCTGGTTGTTTCAAAAGTATTATTAGCACTATTGTACAATGTCTGACCTGCTCACAGCATCTGTGCAATATGTTAAACATCAGGCAATGTCTGCCCAGCAGGAGAGGGTTATCATTATTAGCAATTAGTCTACAAGGTTAATTAAAGCACACCAAATCACCTCTTAGCAGGAGCAGGAAATGGTGTACTTGACCGAAAGCCAGCGATTATAATTTTGTAAAAGAGATTTTGGGGAGGTTAGAGGAAGTTGTGCGTGCGGCTGTCTTTTAGTTAATGTAATCAGACTGTCCTGTTCGTACATGCCTGTGTTCATCTCAATCCCTATTTGTGTTTTATTGTCGTCTTAGTGTACTTCTGCAGTACATTTCAGATATTGCATTTTATAACACAAGCAACTGCTTCAGTTCCGTCCACACCGCACCTTCACTTAGTTTCGCAAAAAAATGCTGAGGGATGGTGTTTTTTTTTTTCCATCGGTGTTCTTTCATTTAGGAAATATGAATTACTTGCCCACTCAAGTGCCTCGTCAGATTGGTCTGGCCACGGCCGTCGAGGGCTGGTACCAGAACAGCTGACATGGCTAGAAAAGTTGGCTGGTAATCTAGCGGGCCTGCCCACTGGAGCTAACAGATGATTTGATCCCTCGCCACACTTGGCTGTTTTTTCTTTCCATTTTCTTTCCCCCCCATCTCTTCTTTGTGGGGGAGAGGGGCTGAATTGTGATGGAGTGTTCTGTACGCGGCTCCTGTCACTCCAGCCAAGGCTCCGCCCCCATCCACCCGGTCGGCCGAATATTCAAACATCAGCATTCCATTAATCACACTCCATCAGTGGTAATGAGCTGCTTGCTTTCTCCTGCACAAGACTGAACAGCAACTTGCATTTGAGCTTGACAGTCAAACACAAGGCTTTATACACTGAAACTCCAGTAAATTAGAACAGATTGAGAAAATCTTGTCATTATTTACTCACGCTCATGCCATTCCAAACTCATATGACTTTAATGTTTTTGTGGAACTTAAACAGATGTTGTGCAAAATCTATTGGATGCTCTTCCAATAAACGTGAATGGGGACTGTCAAGTTCTAAAAATGCACCATAAAAGTGGTTTATATTCAAGGTCTTCTGAAGCCATATGACTGATTTGTGTGAGGACTAGACCAATATTTTTTGACTAGACCAGTTTTTTTATGGAAAATGGGATTTGGGAGCTACAAATTTTGGGAGTGAACCACCGCTGTAGTGCAGTGATCAGTATAGTTGATATTAATCATATCAATAGTAATCATTATTAATTAATTAGTGATGATAGTTGGCCATCATGATTGTCAAAAATGTAAACAAAAAAATTATGAATGCATGTTTTGTTAATCAAGTCTTGATTTAATTTAATAAATTCTGTGCTTCACATAAATGTTGCCTAGATATTGTTCGGAAACAAAAAATTACAGTTCCAGGTTCAAAAATATGTGCTTGTCATTGAAATTAAATTTAATTAATAAACAACATAAAATAAACAACAATATAAAATAATAAAACAACAATATAAACAACAACAATATAAAATAATAAAACAACATAAAACAACAACATAAAATAAATAAACAACAACATAAAATAAATAAACAATACAAATAAAATATTAATAAAACAGCAGAATAAAATAAATAGAAAAAATTAATTAAATACAATTTTGAAGTGAACAATTCTTCAACAAATTCTACGTTCATGTTCCACACACTGAATTATTTTATTTTTTTGGATTTACATGATTTAATTGTGTACATCGGTCCCACATGAATCAATTACGTTAAACAAACATAATTTGTTCATGTAACAATAACATCATGGAATGAATACATTTTAAGTGACCCAATTAAGGAGTCTCAAAGTGAATTTTTATATGGCTCCTTGACATGATTCAGGCATTCAATTTCATATATTCATTCATCCAATCCAATTCCATATACTTTAATGTTACACAACTGAATTATAATACTGCACTAGCTAGTTATACAGCAAAGCTGTTATAACATTAGCTGTATCAGTCCACAGCCTAAGCAAATGCTTCACTCTTCTCCACAATGGTAACCCACTGTAATTTAAATTGTTCGAATAATTCCAACATAATTGAATATTAAACACAATCAAACACAATCAAGTTTCCCCCTTTCTCATCTTGCTCAAAAATACATAAAATAACACTTTTACATATAAAATAACATCATTTACTCTCTCTTGATTTAGCCATATGCAAAGCATGCTGGGAACTAACAAGCCCCGCCCAGTTTTAGTTAATGCAACATAAATCATTCATGTAATCTCAACACAAATGGATTAAGTAAACTTCATTTTGACTTATATTTAAGTGGATTGAACACAATCAAATTAAGTTAGGACAAAATGTATAGTAATTGTGTTGCTTTAGCTCATTTTAATTAAGCAATTGAACAAGCAGTACATAATTTTTTTTCAGTGTAGCATACAGGTTTGGAACTACATGGGAGTGAGTAAAGGATGATAGAATTTTAATTTTTCTGTGAACTATCCCTTTAAATTCTAACCCAGAGCATTCCTTGATTTGATTAACAAGAATAAAAAATGGTTTGTTTAGATAGCTTACTAGCTAACTGAAATTTGTGAATTTGTGCCATTGCAGCAGAGACCAATGGGAAGTCATTCTGATGGAATCAGCCACTATCCTAGTGTGCTGGTCCACAATCCCCGTCCTCTCCTTTATCCAGTGTGGATTCCTCTGCTTAATGGACCCTTGCAATTTGCATCTGTCAGTGAGGAGAATGCCCATGGGTAGAGTGTGTGGAGGAGAGAGAGTGAGCGAGTTGCTGCTTTACTTAAGAATGATCTCTGAGGGCTATGAGAGGCCTGACACACTCTACTAGCTCTCCAGAGCGGACAGGGGAGAAAGAAAAACAACTCGCTGTTAGTGTGTGTGTGTGTGTGTGTGTGTGTGTGTGTGTGTGTGTGTGTGTGTGTGTGTGTGTGTGTGTGTGTGTGTGTGTGTGTGTGTGTGTGTTGAAATAGGATAAGTGAGGCTGTTGAAAAGGTCTAGGCAATTGCAGAGAACTCTAGACATTAGAGGGAGATAAAGGGGGAAAAATAATAGAGAAGAAGAACAAGAGAAAGTGTTGACGACCAGGACACCAGGCACAGTGTCAAGTGAAGGAAGCCAGTCTCTCTTCCTCTCTGTCTTTGAACTGACCTGCCAGCCTACTGGAGGATATTACAACTTTGTTCTTAACATCACTTCCTTTCAGTCCGTCTCTTTAATCGCCCGCAAGAAAATCGAAAGCTTAGTTATGAGGAGGAAGAGGGAAAACTCAATTTATTGTTACTTAGAAATATTGGTTGGGCTCTGGTGTTTGGAGTTTATACAGAATTTCGAATTTTTAATGTTTGGGAAATCTGATTGTTGGTGTGTATTCTTGTTGCTGTCTCTTATTAAAGGGGACATATCATGGAAAACAGGAAATAAAAGATTCTGATATACTGTGTAAACAGTCACGGTCACAACACAAATGTTCTCTGAAGGGCATCAAGACTGTTTATGAAAACTAATATTTAAAAATGCTAGTCTATCTGAAATCATCACGGATGTGACTTCACACACTAATATAATATAATATAATATAATATAATATAATATAATATAATATAATATAATATAATATAATATAATATAATATAATATAATATAATAAATACATTAATATAATACTATACAATAATATATAATATAATATAATAAATACATTAATATAATATAATAAATACATTAATATAATACTATATAATAATATATAATATAATATAATATAATATAATAAATACATTAATATAATATAATATAATAAATACATTAATATAATACTATACAATAATATATAATATAATATAATATAATATAATATAATATAATATAATATAATATAATATAATATAATATATAAAACCTCTCATTCCACCTGAAATTAGAGATTTACAATCCCCTTGTTTGTATAACTTGGTAGATATTATATTATATTATATTTTGCAGTAATTAATTTCTACCATTTCAGGTTGTATAAATTAATTAATGACATTCTTCCATAGATGATAACATTCTGTCATCTGTGATTCAGTCACATTGTCTGATATGCAGCTGACTTTTTGACTCAATAAGGAGAGAGAGGAGTTTCATTTGTCCTTAGTAATCCTCATAATGTGCAATAAATCTTGGGCCTCCTGTCCTTAGATCTGTATTTGGAATTTTCTTCATTGATAAATGTAGGACGCAGTCCATGCCGAGCAGCCGTGCCTTTAGAAGATGGATGGTGTGTGTTCAAGAGAGAGGAGGGGTGGTCATTTCAGAATGTAGATCAGTTTGACAGAGTATCTTCCTGCTAACGTTACTAACAGTGAATGAAATGCACCAGGAGATGTTACATTAAGCTCGCAAAAAGAAAAAGAAACGCCAGTGGGAGAAAAAAACCTCTCGCCATTTGTCTTGTCAGTGACTTCATATTATTTTCTTGCCATTTCCAGTCTATCAGGTTTTTCCTTTTCCGCAGGTCTTTTTCCATGTTGCCCCTTTCCTCTCATGAATTTACCCTTTATCAGTTCTCTCTCTCTCTGCAGTGATCGAGGCCATGGCTCCCATCAGGTTAAACAGATGGGGGCTTCCTGAGCTGGACCCAGAGAGCATGCAGACTAGTGAGCCGTGGGTGTTCGCTGGGGGCGATGTGGCCGGTCTGGCCAATACCACCGTGGAAGCAGTCAATGATGGGAAACAGGCCTCCTGGCACATACATAGATACTTACAGGTACCTTTCTTTCTTTCTTTCTTTCTTTAGTAGTTGAACAGATAGGACATTTGAACATCAGAAATAAAGTTAAAGGAATAGAAAAATGAAAATTGTCACCCATGTGAAGCACCAAATCCATTTCTTTTTTCTGTGGAGATGTTTTGCACAATATCTGACCTGCTATTTTCCATGTAGTGAAAAAACCCCTGCAAAAGCTCCAAAAATGGAGAAAAGCACAATGACATCCATATAGCGCATGTACTATAAACCAGGGATATTCAACCAAAGTTTCTAGAGATCCGGTCTCTATATATCCTTCCCAATGAAGGTTCGGACAACACTTAAAAATCCTAAACACTCAAAATAGTCATCAAAGATGAGAATCTTGGGCCCTGAGAGCCAAAATAATATGTTTATTTTTATAGCGTCTTTCAAGAACCCAAGGTCGCTTCAAAGTAGTACAATAGTACAATCAATAGACAAAGTAACAGTCAGCCTGCTTATTATTACAAATAAACAAGCAGATGGAGAAAATAAATAATTACAGATAATTAATTTAAGAAGTTATAGAATCAAAGAGAACATTAAATACAATAAAGTAATCATATAACATAAAAATGAGAAAAGTAAAATAATTATGGACTGAGCATAGAGAACAGATGAGTTTTAAGTTGGGACTTAAAGGTCTGGAGAGTAGGGGTGGTACGAATATTAGGAGGCATACCACCCACAGCAGAGAGTTTATACTTGGGTACGACAAGCAAATTATCATTGCTAGATCTGAGGGTCCGGGCGGGAACATATGGTTGCACTAACTCAGCAAGGTATTGGGGTGCGGGGCCATGACTGGCTTTATGAACTAAAACTAACAGTTTAAACTGGATACGACTGGCCACAGGAAGCCAGTGAAGATGGTAAAGGATGGGAGTGATATGTGCAGATTTTTTTATTAAATGTAATTGCTCGAGCAGCAGAGTTTTGCAAAAGCAGTGATGTCTACGAATTTTTACCAGTAGTTACAAAAAAAGTAATTTTCCCTTTCAGTCGGTCACGTTCGACGTACGTCGGAACTGACCGACGAATTGGGATCTGTTTTCAGAGACCAATCTGCTTCGAGTGTTTCTAAACGAGCCAATATCGATTGGCATGCGGTCCACGCTCCGCCCGCTGTGCGGGTATAAATACGGAAGTGGAATACCACATCCTCGCTTTTTACTTCGGAGCCGAACCCTGTTGTTGATCTAACGCTGGGTACCTTGCGAAGAGTGTTCTTGCAAAAAGACGAGTCGGGAAGGATCGCTCGACTTCCGGTGCGGTGTGACGGCGCGATTCAGCGGGTGGTCGCTTCGAGGGATCAGCTGTTCTCAGCCTGCCTGGGCGTCCTCTGAGTGCTCACAGCAGGCTTGCACCTTTGAACTGCTGTGAGCATGCCCATCTCCCTGTGTGCTTCAGCACTATTAGAGCTTTCTTTCCCCTCTAAAGAGCAAAACACGGTTTGACCCTGCATCTCCAAGATGTCATTCAAACCGTGTGTTTCTGGATGCAGTCGCTTCCTGTCCCCAGTTGACGGTCACGATCGTTGCCTCACGTGTTTGGGCGTTCAGCACGCTGAGGCAGCTTTGTGAGAATGACTCATGTTCCCACTGCGGGAACATGACCATCGCAGTCCTACGGTCTAGGCTCGATTTCCTGAAAAGGGGTGGAGTCCCATTGCGCATCCCCCGATCTAGTGGTCCTCCGCTGCAAAGCAGAGGGCTGCTACTTTGGCTGATGCCTTTGGTGGAGACCTGAGGGTAACTGTGAGGGCACCCCGACGGACACCAAGCCCCTCGGGACCCTCCCCTCCGCTGCGCCGGTGGAGCTTCCAGAGGAGCGTCCTGGTCCCTCCCATGGGGGACCGGCCGTTACCTTTGGGGCTCCGGCTGGGGACATGATGTCGATTGCTGCATCGGGGACGAGCTAATGGACTCTGGAGATGAAGACTCGGCTGCGTTGCCCCTTCGGGTGTGGTAGCATTGCCCGAGCCTGATCCAGAGCTCACGGCTATGCTTTCCGGGCCGCCGCGAGGTCGGGCTCGAGTGGAACCCTCCACCGTGTCCCGAGCCCTCGCGGCTGGATGATTGGTTTCGGAGCGGCCCGTGCTGGTTCTCAGCGCCCGCCCGGTCCCATTCTTCCCGGAGGTGCATCAGGAACTCACGAGGTCATGGCTGGCGCCCTTCAGCGCCAGACATCGATCGACTGGTTCCTCCGTCCTCACTACCCTCGATGGCGGCGCGGCTAAGGGCTACGTGGGGATCCGCCCAGTCGAACGGTCGGTCGCGATGCAACTGTGTCCCAAGACCGTCACCGACTGGCGGGGTAACCCCACGCCTCCTCCCGGCGTGTAAGTTCTCGCGTCGGCTGCTGACGGGCAAGGCTTGCACAGCCTGCGCGGAGAGGCCGCGTCGGCTTTGCATGCCATGGCGCTCCTGCAGGTTTACCAAGCCAAGGCGCTAGGAACTGCACGAGGGTAGTTCTGACCCAGGCGTTATGCAGGAACTGCGCGCGCGCGACGGACCTCGCCCTCAGGGCGACGAAAGTCACCGCGCGCTCCTGGGTCGGGCGATGTCCACCTTAGTGGTCCAGGAACGCCACCTGTGGCTGAACCTGGCAGACATGCGTGATACTGACAAGGTGCGGTTCCTCAACGCCCCTGTCTGCCAGGCGGCCTCTTCGGTGACGCCATCGAGAACTTCGCCCAGCAGTTCTCGATGGCCCAGAAGCAGACAGAGGCGATCAAAATATCCTGCCCGGACGACCTGCTGCTGCCTCCACCCAGTCGTCGGCTGCAGCGCCTCCGCCTGCTCGTCGCCGCGGCGTCCCCTGCGTCCGCCTCCGCCCCTGCTAAGCCCAAGCAGCAGCCTCCACCCGGGCAGCAGGGCGCCGGACGAAAGGGGGCGCCCAACCCGCTCAGGGCTCCGCTAAGCCTGCCGGCAAGCGTAGGGGGCAAGCGGCCCTGAGACGGGCAGCCCAGGGATGAGAGGACTGCTCGACGGGAGGTGGTGTCCGCACCTCTCCCAACCCCCCTGGGAGGAGGACCGGGGGGTCTACACACACACACAACACCCCTGCCGCTGGCTCTTCGGAGACTAGCGGTACCCACATACTCACTAAGAGAGCGGTTTCCTCCCTCCCTGGGCTCCAGGAGGCCCAGGCGGGCAGTGTGCGACGCCCGCGGGCCTTGCCACTCCTCGCCTCCCCTCCTTTCGCCAGTGGGCAGCAGTGTGGGCACCGAGGACGCCTCCAGGCCTTCTCACCCGCACTCTGTCCAACCCAGGAGTGCTCAGTCGATTTTCCGGGCCGCCTCCGGGCCTCCCGGGTCGAACTTGAGTACTCCTCCCTCCTGCCTTCCCCAGGCAGGGGGCAGCAGAGTGGGCACCGAGGACGCAACCAAGCCTTCTCACCCACTCTCTGCCCCACCTGGGGAGGCTCAGACAACACTCCGGGCCGCCTTCGGGCCTCCCGAGTCGGGTCTGAGTCTGTGGTGCCGATGGTCCCGCTTGTCCGGTTCCTGGGGGCCTGGCTAGAGCTCCCCAGGCCGTCTCGCTGGCTCATCCGTACCATCAGACTCGGCTACGCGATTCAATTCGCTCGCCGGCCTCCCAAGTTCAAGGGCATCCTCTTCACCTCTGTGCGGAGCTGCGATGCCCATGTCTTGCGGTTAGAAATCGAAGCCCTACTGGCGAAGGGCGCGATCGAGCCGGTTCCTCCAGCCGATATGAAGTCAGGGTTCTACAGCCCTTACTTCATTGTACCCAAGAAAGGGGGTGGGTTGAGACCAATCTTGGACCTGCGTGTCCTGAATCGGGCCCTACACAAGCTCCCGCTCAGAATGTTGACGCAGAAACGCATTTTCAATGCATCCGTCCCCAAGATTGGTTCGCAGCGATCGACCTGAAGGACGCGTGACTTTCATGTCTCCATTCTCCCGAGACACAGACCGCTCCTACGCTTTATGTTCGAGGAGAGGGCATATCAGTACAAAGTCCTGCCCTTCGGGCTGTCCCTGTCACCCCGCGTCTTCACGAAAGTCACGGAGGCAGCCATTGTTCCGCTCAGAGAACGCGGCGTTCGGATTCTCAACTACCTCGACGACTGGCTCATACTCGCCCAGTCCAGAGAGCAGTTGTGCGAACACAGGGACCTGGTGCTCCGTCACCTCAGCCTGTTGGGCCTCCGGGTCAACCGAGAGAAGAGCAAACTCTGTCCCACACAGAGGATCTCTTATCTCGGTATGGAGCTAGATTCGGTCAATCGAACTGCGCGCCTCACAGAGGAGCGAAGTTCGATCAGTGCTGAACTGCTTGAATACGCTCAAAGGCAGGACAGCGGTCCCACTGAAGTTCTTTCAGAGGCTCCTGGGGCATATGGCATCTGCAGCCGCGTAACGCCGCCGGATTGCTACATATGAGACCGCTTCAGCACTGGCTTCACGGCCGAGTCCCGAGATGGGCGTGGCAGAGCGGCAAGTACCGGGTCTCAGTTACCCCTTACTGCCGCCAAACCTTCAGCCCGTGGGCGGACCCTTCGTTTCACGGGCGGGAGTGGCCTAGAACAGGTGTCCAGGCATGCTGTGGTCTTCACGGATGCCTCATCCACCGGCTGGGGGCCACGCATACAACGGGCATGTAGTTTCGGTCTGTGGACGGGCCCCAACTGCACTGGCATATCAATTGCCTAGAGCTACTGGCAGTACGCCTTGCTCTGGGCCGCGCCTAAAAAGCCGCTACAGGGCAAGCACGCACTGGTCCGCACGGACAGCACTGCGCCGCTGGCGCACATCAACCGTCCAGGGTGGTCTACGCCCCGTTGCATGCTCCGCCTCGCCCGCCATCTCCTCCTTTGGAGTCAGAAGCATCTGAGGTCGCCGCGCCATTCACATCCCAGGTGCGCTCAACCGACAGCCGACGAGCTCTCACGGCAGCCGACACCTCCGGGAGTGGCGACTCCATCCCCAGGTGGTCCAGCTGATATGGGGCCTCTTCGAGCCGCACAGGTAGACCTGTTTGCCTCTCCAGAGTCGACCCATTGCCAGCTGTATTACTCCCTGACCGGGGCACCTCGCACGGATGCACTGGCACACAGCTGGCCCCGGGTCTACGCAGCATGCGTTCCCCAGTGAGCCTTCTCGCGCAGACACTGTGCAAAGTCAGGAGGACGAGGAGCAGGTCTTGCTAGTTGCGCCCTACTGGCCCAACCGACCTGGTTCTCCGAACTAACTCTCCTCGCGACAGCACCTCCCTGGCCCATTCCTCTGAGGAAGGACCTACTTTCTCAGGGACGGGCGCACTATGGCACCCGCGTCCAGACCTCTGGAAACTCCATGTCTGGTCCCTGGACGGACGCGGAGGTTCTAGGTGGTCTACCACAGGCAGTGGTGGACACCATCACTTCTTCTAGAGCCCTCACGAGGCGCCTCTATGCATTGAAGTGGAACCTGTTCGTTGAGTGGTGTTCTTCTCGCCGCGAAGACCCCGAAGGTGTTCGGTTAGCGCCGTGCTTTCCTTCCTGCAAGATGGGTTGGAGCGAAGGCTGTCTCCTCCACCCTTAAAGTGTATGTCGCGCAATAGCGGCATATCACGATGCAGTTGGTGGTAAGTCCTTAGGGAAGCACGACCTAATCGTCCAGGTTCCTCAGGGGTGCGAGGAGGCTGAATCCTCCTCGTCCCAAACCCGGTACCCTCTTGGGACTTAGCTCTGGTGCTGAGAGCGCCCAGAGCCCTCCTTCGAGCCTCTGCAGTCCATTGAGCTGAATATCCTGTCCATGAAGACAGTACTCTTGGTTGCATTGGCCTCCATCAAGAGGGTAGGGGACCTGCACGCACTTTCGGTCAACGAATCGTGCCTAGAATTCGGGCCAGGTAACTCTCACGTTGTCCTGAGACCCCGGCCCGGATACGCGCCCAAGGTTCCCACCACTCCTTTCCGGGACCAGGTGGTGAACCTGCAAGCGCTGCCTTCGGAGGAGGCAGACCCAGCCCTGGCTTTGCTCTGTCCCGTCCGCGCTCTCCGTGCCTACGTGGACCGAACTCAAGCCTTAGGACCTCAGAACAGCTCTTCATCTGTTACGGAGGCCAGCAGAAGGGAAAGGCTGTCTCCAAGCAGAGGTTAGCCCACTGGATAGTGGATGCTATTGTCTTGGCGTACCAGTCCCAAGACGTGCCCTGCCCGCTCGGGTTGCGAGCGCACTCAACTAGGAGTGTAGCCTCCTCCTGGGCGCTGGCTCAGGCGCCTCGCTAACAGATATATGTAGAGCTGCGGGCTGGGCGACACCTAACACGCTCGCTAGATTCTATAGCCTCCGTGTAGAGCCAGTATCTTCCCCGTGTACTCGCCCAGTGGCCAGTAGCGTGAAGTGCCCGTTCTAGTGTCGGCTTGACGCCATTCCCGCCCCTGGGCCGGATGCGTGCGTTATTTATCTCCAGTCGTGTTCCCAGAAAATGGCGAACCCTGTCGAGCTCCTCCGTCACCCCTTCGGTGTCAGTCGTTGCGGCCGCCTGGCGCCAGGCCTGCACCCGTATGCTTGTGGAACGTGTGTGTAGGCTGGGTTCCATATGTAGCGTTCCCTGACGGCAACCCCATATGTGTGTTCTCCACGGTACCAGCTACCCTACCCGGCTAGCCCCGTGTCTTTCCCTTGACAGAGCTTCGCTCTGTCGTCTCTGGCGGTGTTCTTCCCCTGGGATCAGGCTGGATCCACCCCAGAGACTGCCATATGTTGTACTACCCTGATAGGCTAGTCCTTGCGCGTAATTTGCCACCTCTCCCTCTGTTGAGGCTCGTGGCCTCCGCAGCGCCCGTTCCCAAACGGGCACGCTTTCCCAGCGTTATCCAATAGTCACTCTGAGTGGGTCTTGCAGGAACAGCAGTGACTGTCCTTCCCTGCCGGGAGCCCTGACTTCCTCTCCAATGAAGGAGCGGTCCAGTGAGCTCAAGCAGGGCGCTGGAAGGCCAGCATCCTGGCGCTTTGGTAGGGATCCCAATTGCCGGTCAGTTCCGACGCACGCCGAACGTGACCGACTGAAAGGGAAACGCCTCGATTACGTATGTAACCCTCGTTCCCTGAAGGAGGGAACGGAGACGCACGCCCCGTCGCCAGGTGCTGTGCTTCAGCTGAAGGCCGAGCCACTTGTTTCGCTCCTCAGTTGAAAAGCGAGGATGCGGTATTCCACTTCCGATTTATACCACGCACAGCGGGGCGGAGCGTGGACCGCATGCCAATCGATATTGGCTCGTTTAGAAACACTTCGAAGCAGATTGGTCTCTGAAAACAGATCCCAATTCGCCGGTCAGTTCCGGCGTGCGCCTCCGCTCCCTCCTTCAGGGAACGAGGGTTACATACGTAACCGAGACGATTTCCCCCAACTGGATATTAATATAAAAAAGGAAGATCAGATGTTTTATCAGGCTAACATTATTATACATTTTTTGTTGTTTTTTTTTTTACATTTAGACACCTTATGTGTATGGTACATAGGCCTTGGGACTGAGAAAACATACTGGGGGTGCAGAGTTTATCTCTTAAGAAAAGTATGGCCTGCTTTTATATTTTGACCATTTTTTTGACTATTGACCATCTAAACAAAAAAAGTGACTATTTTCTCAAAGTAATAAACTACTAAAAACAAACAACGACATAATCTATTAATCAAAACCCTCATAATGAGTACAAAATAAGTAATATTTACTAGAAATTTTCTGCACTGTAAAAAAATGTAAAAAGTAAGTTACCTGGTTGCCTTAATTTTGAGTTCATTGAAATTAAAAATTTGAGTTAATACAATTAACTTTTTTGAGAATTGACATCACCCTTTATTCAAATAGTATTAACATTTTGTAAGCATATTATGAATTGTTTTATTTTTATATAATGCAGTGAAACATGCCAAATTGTGCTATTTCATAATTTATCACAACATGTTTTATTTATTTATGTGGTTCAGATACAATAATATTTATTAAACCCATTTCCTTCATTGTATTAACTCAAATTTTTAATTTCAATGAACTCAACATTTTAAGGCAACCAGGTTACTTACTTTTTAAGTTAAACCAACAATATTTTTTTACAGTGTAGTAATTAACTAGTAATTTCAATAATAACAACAATAATAAAAAAATAGTCTTCCCTTGCCATCTCTAAATAATATTTCAAATTATAACATTGTTTATTATGAAATGCTCTTAATATGCTGATTAATAATGCTAAATGTATAGGCAAAATGTTATGTCTAAAGGTGGAATGCGTTAACCGATAAAAAAATTGTATGTGCTACATTCTTGTTTTCTGTAGCGTTTTATCAAAAATATCCATTTTGCTGCTCACCGTGTTTCTGCTACTGTTGTTACAATAACCGCATCATCTACAGCTCTTAACTCTTTCCCCGCCAGTGTGTTTTTTTTTTTTTTTAAAGTTGCCAGTCACCGCCAGCGTGTTTTATCATTTTCACAAAAATGTCATGGCCCCCAGAATATTTGTTTGTATGAATATTTGAACATGCAATATATAAAAAAATATATATCATATATCAATACATCAACCCCATTTTTATCAACACTTGAATGTGGAAAAGTTTCATAAAAAAGCAACATTCGGAGCAAAAAGCTGAGAAAATCAGGTTTTTGTCAAAGACTACATCTAGATCGGATTCAGAGCGATAATCAAAACATAGATGGAGTAGATCGAGTCCATCAACACCCCTAATGCTTGCACAGTCCTATAGCTCATCCTGGGTCCACATTTCATTCGGTAAAATTAGATAGTTTTTATTTATATGCTGTTTAATGTTGGTGATTGCATTTTTTTACATATGCATATGATTACATATGAGATCTTCACGTGTTTTGATTTTTCAGAAGATGCGTAATAGCGCCCACTACTGCATGACAGTGAAAAAAGCGGCGAGTCGCTTTCTCACAAATAATGGAAATTTCTGTCAATGGCGGGGAAAAGAGTTAATGTGGCGCTTTACGTCTTTAGTGGGGGAGAGAAGCAACGTGCACGGAGCGGAAAACGCTTAAAGGAAGTGCGTTTGGCTCTAGATAAAAATATTAGAGGATGTAGCGCCGAAAATTCATTATCATGAACAGCCCTGAGCACTTGTGGTGTAAACTTCTCCGTTGCTTTAACGTGCTGCTCACTTTTATCTGTAGAAATGGAATTATGTCCCGCGGTCCAGTTGGAACCAAGCAGGGGTCCGGAACTGGACCACGCGCCGCCATTTAAATACAGCTGCTATAAACCAAGTCTTCAGAAGCCGTACGTTTTTGTGTGACGAAAATATAAAAAACGTCCTTTACGCTGTAGCTCTTTTTGCTGTAGCACTTGTGTTCAAACGTGGTGTAATCGGTCATGAGACTCATATAAACCAATGACATTTGGCATTATTGATGTACAATCTGCTGTGAAGCATCTTGAGGTTTAATGTTTAAGTGCAAATAAGATTCGAAAGAGCCATGAGTATGAGTAGAAGATGACAATATGTATTTTTTTTTTTTGCCTAACTAACCTTTTAAGATGAGGTTATACAAGCTACTCACATAATAATTAGGTAATATTTATTGAAAATGCCATTTATAATAATTTGCCGTCCCTGCTGTGAGATGTCATGTCAGCTGCCCAGATGACAATATTTTGAGATCTGGCACCGTAAACACACACCCAAGTTCATTTCCTTGACACATTCACATTTGAAAACACTTGCTTTTGTGCTGATGAGACCGAAACAGATGTTGCCCTGATTATGTCCCGTGTTAAGATCACAAAACCCAATGGAAAAGGAGGATTTGGAGTGCTGATTAATTATGTAGATGAGAGCTTTACATGCGCTCTACAAAGAGTGAGCTGTGACACCGCTGGATACAAAAGCCTCTCAATATGAGTATGTTTATGAGTAATCAGAGCACAATAAGGAATAAATTAGCATTATAGCGGGCGGTAGGACAATGGTGTTCCTGTGGCTTCATGCGGCAGAGCCGCTTGCCGGGGCCACACAGCGAGAACGCTGTTCCGCACAGGATTATTCCGTAAATCTCACCTCAGAGGCACTGGCGATGCGAGCTTGTTCGGCTTAATTAGTTTGCTACTAGCAAAGTAACTGTGGAGAGTGAAGGAGGGAGGTCAGGGAGGGAGAGTGAGCACTTCGGATTGTCCCGTTAGCTTAGCCAGATCAGCCTGGGCTCCAGAGAGGGGCTTATAGAGGCCCCCTGCCTGTCAAACACGCATACGCAGGCTGAGACCCTGCAGAGACATGGCTGTGCATGCTGCTAAACCCATCAAACACATGCACCAATAAAACCATCAGAATCCAGGCAGAAATTAAAGAGCCATGACATGTATTATGTAATTATGGAGATATATGTGACAAAACACTGACTGTTTGCATGACTATATGACAGTTTACTCATGGGCAGATACAAAAGGGGGCCGTACATGAGTGGGCGTTTTGCTTCTTTTTATCACAGATGACTTTAAATTGATCTTGTTTACTTGTACACACTCCTTGTCATATTGTGCATAGTCTCAGCTCCAGATGTCACCCACACAAAACAGGAAACACTTTCAAATTCGCCATCTGATTGGTTGAATTCTACAGGATTTCCTGGAGACGCGCGTCGTGTCGCGTTCTTCAATGGTCCACCTGGAAACAAATCCGTCGCAATGCCAAACCATGGGAAAAGAAAACCGTCGTGTTTACAACTGTGACAATGAGCGCCTGTTAGGATCAGCTAAACGCTGGATTAAAGTATGTGAAGTTCGCAAGGACATTGTTGCAGGACAAAATTCTTGAATTAATTTTTAATTAAATCCACGTCCATAGGCGTAATTTGCAGGTGGGACCACTTTTTGTCAGGGTCAATATACCCTGCAGTTGACTAGCAGTGTATTAATTTAGTTTGTTTGTTAAATAAGAGGCGATCTGTCGCTAAAGTGTGTTGTTTTTTATGTTGAGTGTTTGTTGCCGCTGTTATCAGTGGCGGAAGGCAACAGTGTTCTCTTGTGGCTCGATCTTCACACATTTGAGTGTTTCAGTCCCTGCTCTTGGTATACAATCACTGATTAACAAATTTGGTTTAATGAGAAAAAAATCAAAAATAAACCTCTGACACGCTTAACGAAAGAACTACCACCAGACCATTAGGGTACATGAGCCTTATTTGCGGATCTATGTATTTATTCACATGAAGAATTTCTAACAATACTAACAATATATTGTATTATAGTATGTCAACAAATGAAACCCAATGTACTATTGAAATAGTTTTTTGGACATTGTAATGTTTTTTTCTTCTTTGATTGTTATTGTACATGCACTGTCCGAAATAAAGGTGCATTGCTGTCACTGGGGCGGTACCCTAAGGTACAAAACCGAAAAGGTACTAATATGTACCTTTAAGGTATTAATACACTCTCTTAAAGTACTGATATGTACCTTTTAAGGTACTAATGTGTACCATTTAGGGCTGAGTAAGGTACAAAGATGTACCTTTTCACTTTAGTACCTTAGGGTACCGCCCCAGTGACAGCACTGTACCTTTTTTTCTAAGAGTGTGTATCTGATATAGCATTGTATTAGCAAACCCCCTTCCCCCCGCACACTTGTCCCACCCAATTTTTTAAATAAAGTTATGTACAGGCACTGTACATGCCTGTCTGTCATCATAGGGGATTCATACTTTACATTTTCACGCCCCTAAACATGACGTGGAACAAAACGAACTGTGATTGGTTGCTCTGTATGTCAGTCAATCGGGCCTTGGCCATTGGCTTGGCTTTCTGTCGTCAGTCTGAAGGTCTGGCTGTGCAAAACTATATTGTGCATGATCATTAGTGCATGTTTTTCTAAAGTAAAAAAAAGAAAAAATCCTGATGGATAGAATCTCTTCCCACCTTTTCTTTTTGACTGTAAAGAAATATGAACAAAGTAACTTTCATAATGTGTCTTATTTACAAGTGAGACATAATATTCAGCTGGAAATAATCATCTGGACAACTAGAATTTGATTTGATTATGAAAAGCAAGATTTATTTTATTTATTGATTTGTAATAATAAAATATGTATGATTTATTCTATTTATAATAAATAAAATAATGTTTATAATGTTTATTTATTTGCATTTGTTTGTTATTTATTTTATTAATATTTGTTTCTTTGTTTATTTATTTATTGTTCTTGGAATCTTTTTGGAACCTATATACACTCACCTAAAGGATTATTAGGAACACCATACTAATATTGTGTTTGACCCCCTTTCGCCTTCAGAACTGCCTTAATTCTACGTGGCATTGATTCAACAAGGTGCTGAAAGCATTCTTTAGAAATGTTGGCCCATATTGATAGGATAGCATCTTGCAGTTGATGGAGATTTGTGGGATGCACATCCAGGGCACGAAGCTCCCGTTCCACCACATCCCAAAGATGCTCTATTGGGTTGAGATCTGCTGACTGTGGGGGCCATTTTAGTACAGTGAACTCACTGTCATGTTCAAGAAACCAATTTGAAATGATTCGATCTTTGTGACATGGTGCATTATCCTGCTGGAAGTAGCCTTCAGAGAATGGGTACATGGTGGTCATAAAGGGATGGACATGGTCAGAAACAATGCTCAGGTAGGCCATGGCATTTAAACGATGCCCAATTGGCACTAAGGGGCCTAAAGTGTGCCAAGAAAACATCCCCCACACCATTACACCACCCCCACCAGCCTGCACAGTGGTAACAAGGCATGATGGATCCATGTTCTCATTCTGTTTACGCCAAATTCTGACTATACCATCTGAATGTCTCAACAGAAATCGAGACTCATCAGACCAGGCAACATTTTTCCAGTCTTCAGCTGTCCAATTTTGTGAGCTCGTGCAATTTGTAGCCTCTTTTTCCTATTTGTAGTGGAGATGAGTGGTACCCGGCGGGGTCTTCTGCTGTTGTAGCCCATCCACCTCAAGGTTGTGCGTGTTGTGGCTTCACAAATGCTTTGCTCCATACCTCGGTTGTAACGAGTGGTTATTTCAGTCAAAGTTGCTCTTCTATCAGCTTGAATCAGTCGGCCCATTCTCCTCTGACCTCTAGCATCAACAAGGCATTTTCGCCCACAGGACTGCCACATACTGGATGATTTTCCTTTTCACACCATTCTTTGTAAACCCTAGAAATGGTTGTGCGTGAAAATCCCAGTAACTGAGCAGATTGTGAAATACTCAGACCGGCCCATCTGGCACCAACAACCATACCACACTCAAAATTGCCCATTTCTTTCCCATTCTGACATTCAGTTTGGAGTTCAGGAGATTGTCTTGACCAGGACCACACCCCTAAATGCATTGAAGCAACTGCCATGTGATTGGTTGATTAGATAATTGCATTAATGAGAAATTGAACAGGTGTTCCTAATAATCCTTTAGGTGAGTGTATATTGCCCACTGTCTATTTAGTTTTTTTATATATTTATTTTTTATCACTTATTTTATTTGTATTATCTGTATTGTCGCTGTCATTCTGACTGTGCACTGGAAGCTTTTGTCACCAAGACAAATTCCTTGTATGTGTAAGCATACTTGGCAATAAAGTTCTTTTGATTCTGATTCTGAAAAATGACCAAAACAAACATTTATAGCATACACTAATAATCACTTGTATTCATATCTAAGACTATGGACAACTTTTTGACATTGTGTAAAACATATTTGTATTTGACCAGAATCATGACGCCATTGGAAATCGGACCTCTGCCTTAATAGAATTAAATTCTATGTAAATGGTCTGTCTAATGTCTCGTTGAGTGCTCTAGGACACAAGGGGTGAAGCTCCTGAAGGTATTTGACCTCCATATGGGGGAATCTCACGGTTAAGTGCAGCTCTTCTCCAGCAGTGGTGGGTCAGCGAGGGGTTAATAGTCTGTCCATGTCTGTGGCCAGAGCAAAGCAGAGAGAACTGTTTATTTGCTGATGAAATTACCATGTGTAGTGTTCAAGGGAAGGCAACAGATTGCGTTGTTGTTTTTTACGGTAATGGACCGCAGCTGAGGGAACGAATAGAGTCATTTGCAGAAAGATTGCAAGACTAATGTAAGAACAGCTCTCAGATCAGCTCAAAACAAGTCCCACCTGAGAGCTTTGAGGTGTGTTCATGTACATGTCCATGGGCATTTAATATTACTCATGTTTTTTATATACGTTTCACATGCTTCTCAATAAAATAAACTAGATTTGTGTTTCCTGAAGGAAATAAAAGTGCTTGCAAATAGAAAAATAGTAGTGTTAGCTTAGTTTTTAGCCTCTGCTTCTGTTGCGTTGCTGTTGCTCACAATTGATGGTCAAATGCATGCAAGGAATACATGACCAATTGCAAGAGAGTGCAACAGTGACCGCCCACTTGGTTCCGGAAGTATTTTTACTATTAGTTTTTCCCAGAAAAAAAAAAAAAAAAAAAAAAAAAAAGATATCAAAGAGTTATAAGCAATGAACCAAGCTACGAGATGAATCACAACATTACAAACTTTAATTTGAATCGAAAAAGTGAAAATCAGACCAAAGGTGCAAAACTGTGTACTTAAGGGTCGTCTTTTTGGAATCATGGATAATGTAGTTTTTCCACCTGGAATTCTGCTTTTAAACATAATTATAAATAATAATAATAATTTGAAATAACAACAAAATCATATATCATTGATTAATTACCTCTGAGCTCACAGTAGGTCTGAGGTTTATAAGTTATAGTAAAAAAAATTACATTTTTATTTCTGGAGCCTGTTGCACTCTATTCAGTATGCTAATAGATTTGAGAGAAAAAAACTGTCTTAAGTCAGGACTGTTATGTTATCTTCTTATTCATCTTAAATTTATTATATAACATTTACAAGCGCCTTAGCTCACCTAAGAATGAATTTCTTTTATATAAATGTATAATAAAAGTGAGTCACATTAATTCACATTAAGAGTCTTCTGAAGTCATACAATAGCTTTACACTATATTGCCAAAAGTTTTGGGACGCCTGCCTTTACATGCGCATGAACTTTAATGACATCCCATTCTTAATCCGTAGGGTTTAATATGGAGTTGGTTCACCCTTTGCAGCTATAACAGCTTCAACTCTTCTGGAAAGGCTTTCCACAAGGTTTTTGACCATTCTTCTAGAAGCACATTTGTGAGGTCAGGCATCGATGTTGGTTGAGAAGGCCTGGCTCACAGTCTCCGCTCTTATTCATCCTAAAGGTGTTCCATCGGGTTGAGGTCAGGACTCTGTGCAGGCCAGTCAAGTTCCTCCACACCAAACTCACTCATCCATGTCTTTATGGACCTTGCTTTGTGCACTGGTGCACAGTCATGTTGGAACAGGAAGGGGCCATCCTCAAACTGTTCCCACAAAGTTGGGAGCATGAAATTGTCTAAAATGTCTTGGTATGCTGAAGCATTAAGAGTTCCTTTCACTGGAACTAAGGGGCCAAGCCCAACCCCTGAAAAACAACCCCACACCATAATCCCCCCTCCACCAAACTTTACACTTGGCACAATGCAGTCAGTCAAGTACCGTTCTCCTGGCAACCGGCAAACCCAGACTGCCAGACAGAAGCGTGATTGGTCACTCCAGAGAACACATCTCCACTGCTCTAGAGTCCAGTGGTGGCGTGCTTTACACCACTGTATCCGACGCTTTGCATTGCACTTGGTGATGTAAGACTTGGATACAGCTGCTCGGCCATGGAAACCCATTCCATGAAGCTCTCTACACACTGTTCTTGAGCTAATCTGAAAACCACACGAAGTTTGGAGGTCTGTAGCTATTGTAGCTAGTTGTAGCATTTTTGATGTGCAAATTATTCCTCAACTAATCATATTGTTCTTATATCTTAGACACTAATTACCTTAAGTGCTTCTGAAAAAAAGAAAAATCAATAGCATATCATCTGCCAAAGATCTATCTGGTGAACAAAGTGTTTGACAACTACAGCACATCCGTCAGGGCCCTAGTGGGTTCAGGAACGTCCCTCGGCATTAGTTGTTTCTCTCGCTAGCTTCCTCTCTCTCCCTGTGACGAGGCCTCTCTGTGGAGGATGTGGGCTGTCATGTTCCTGCTCTCATTTTCTCTTCACTTGACACCCCCTCGTTCATTATGCCGCTGTGACATCACCACAAGGGCAATCATACGTGTTTGATAAACGTGAGGCTCATTAGAGAGAGAGCTGATGTATGACTGCTATTTGCTGCTTTTGTGCCACGATGTGAAGAGATAAACAATGCTACACACAAACATACTCAGCAATCACACACCGATCCGCCGCACCATTGTAGCCTTAAATCCACATGTGTGGCGGACTGTAACACCAGAGTAACCTTCAGAAACTTGCATTCAGAACGACCGTGAGCTTTCCGCTGGGATTCAGAGCTTTGTCTGTGTGAATGCGGCCAATTTTCCTCCTCACAAAGTAGGAAAATTCCCTTTGAAGTCTTACACGTGTGCTGTGATTGTTTGTCGTTACAGTCCATCTTCGGGCAGACGGTCAGCGGCCCGCCCCAGCTGCCCCTCTTCTACTCACCCATAGACACGGTGGACATCAGCGTGAAGATGTGCGGCATCACATTCCCCAACCCGTTCGGGCTGGCCAGCGCTCCACCCACCACCAGCGCCGCCATGATCCGCAGGGCCTTCGAGCAGGGTTGGGGTTTCGCCCTCACCAAAACGTTTTCATTGGACAAGGTACTTACAAAGAACAGCACACATAATGCTAACCAAACTATAGTCGTTTCTCGTTTTATATTTTCAAAAGAGCCGCAGAGGTAAATCTTATTGCTCAGGTTGCTTTTCAAACCCTTGATATAATTTAAAGGACCCCCAGATATGACAATCTCCATAATTTGGTATATATGTAACATTACTTCATGTCATGTTAATATTTTGGAGAGTAATTTTTGGAGAGTATATGTGTGTGTGTGTGTGTGTGTGTGTGTGTGTGTGTGTGTGTGTGTGTGTGTGTGTGTGTGTGGAATATGTTAATGTTGTGTGTGTGTTTAAAATATTTTCGTATTGAGATTGCAGGCTGCAGTATTTTAATTTATTTTATTTTATTTTATTTTATTTTATTTTATTTTATTTTATTTTATTTTTATTTTATTTTATTTTATTTTTTTATTTTTATTTTATAATCTACATGTGACATTACAGGGGCCTCAGCTGAAAAATCTTTTATTTATTTATTTATTTATTTATTTATTTATTTATTTATTTATTTATTTATTTATTTATTTATTTACTTTATTTTATTTATTTATTTTGTTATTTTAAAAAAATTTTTTTTTTTTTAACTATATTCTTCTGTAGGCTCTCTGAAGGCTGCTGGACCCCAGTATGAAACAGTATTACTTATATAATATACAGTTATTAATAATTTTCTTAATTTAATTCTTAATTTTTTAATTGCTTTTATACATTGTTTTAGATTTAATTTATTTTTATTTCAGTTGAAGTTTTAGTAATTTTAGTATCAGCTTCTTATAATTCAGTTTGTTGCCAAGCTTTATTTGAAATCACAAAACTATTTTAATAGTTTTAGTTAACAAGAACAACACTGGTTTAAAATACTTGGCTCAGGAAATTTAATTGTGTTCTCATTTAAAATTTTAATTCAAGTATTGGCATTGTCTTTGATGTTTCTTCTCAGATTCGTTTGGCGAAATAAAAATTAAAAACGTATTAAATAATTGATGACACAATAAAAGCGTTGATCTGTAACATTAAGGTGAACATGAAACAGCATTCGCTATTTTCGTTCCCCTTTTTAAGTTCGTTATAATATTTCCATTTGAAACAGGATATTTAATGAGAAAAAAAATGTTTGTCAAGACATCAGTGACTTCAGTGTTAAACAGAAGATCAGATCATTTGCTCTTGGAAGAATTTGATAAGAATTGTTTGATTTCGTGTTGAAATGGCTTTGATTGCAGGCTGCCATGTCTTGACAAATCTGAGCACTGATTTGAGATCTCTTCTGAAACTTGGAAGAAACCTCAATCTTAAAAGCATGATAAAAGCATTTAATCACGTTCCGAAACAACTGAGATGTCATGAAAGATCTCATTTGTGTTCTTCATGTTTCATCCAATCTCTCAGGTAACAATTATAGTATATTTTCATGAGACTTTCATCGAATTTAATTAAAGAACAGTTAACATGAATCTGCTGAGAGAAAGGTGATATGACACCGTGACAGATGTTATTCTCACCTCGTCTTTATTCTGTGCTTAAAGTGTTATTGTGAATTGTTATGATTATAAATGTTGTCACTAAAATGAACACAAGCTCAAATTATTTTTAATTATTCTTACTTTTCTTTTTCGCCATTAAAGAATCAAACATATAATTTAAAAAAAGCTGCAATTCATGAACTCAGTTTTATTAACGTTAAATATTCTCTCTCTCTCTTTTTTTAGCAGTGTCAGTATTAATCAGGAACATATGTTTGTTCTGTGTTGGCTGCCTTCCACTCATTAGCAGCACTAGGGATATTAAAAGAAAGTAAATAAATTCTAAAAGATTAAAAATGAAAGGCAGGCACTCAAACTCATGATAGATATCGCTATAGTAACGCAGCGAGTTCCATATGCTGCTGACAGGAGGCAGGAGCGGGGAAGATCGAGTCAAATTGTTTATTCCGACCCGTGGTCCTCGGCACTCGGCTGATTTCAGACAGTGAGGGACAGCATGTGAAGTGTGTAAATGATGTTTCTCCTGCTCTGATGTGTGAGTGAGTGATGTAGCTGTTCCTGTTTTATAGACGCCTGTCACCTGCCTCCATTTCAGCTTTTATAAACTGTGCGCCGGCCCTTTGGAAAAGGTCAGCTTTTTATTTCCAGAGACAAACGGCGGTGGGAGGGAAGAGGTGGCTCGAAGCGTTACAATAGAAGCTGGAAATTGCGCCGGCTTACCTTGGGAGCTCGGTGCACCATCTGTATGTTACGCTTAAGATCGCATTATCTTCCCGCTCTGACAACCTTCTCTCTTGGCTGAAAGAGGAAGTGGACGACTGACGGTCGCCCGCAAAGTTGTGTGCACGAACTTCCTAGCTCGATTGGATTCCCCAACCCCCCACCTCATTCTCTTCCGAGTCCTGCTTTACTCTTGACATTTGTAGATGCCAGATTGGGCTGTAATATACTGTTGCATCTATCGCCTGCCAGCATATGCCGAAATACCACCTGATATCTCTGTAAACAGAAATCATATTATTCTTTATTGTGTGCTCAGTGGGAAAGATTGTAAGGGGGCTTTTCTTTGGGGAAAAAAGATAAAGAAGTTCTTAATGTCAATATGAATGAACAGGCGCTACGCCGCTATCACCCGCTTTAAACACAGGGGATTTCTCTTTTTTTAATATCCTGTGCTTTTTTTTTCAACGGTGGCCACCCTATTGCAACATTACCGCTGCATGCTATTGATAGAATTTGAGATGCTCAGAGGATTGTCTACGAATATGAGAATCTTCACGCTTCTGGGTCTCCTCGTTTGTGCTCGGCATCGCTAATTAGCTCGGTAGCGTGCTAGACCGGTGGAGAACTGCCTAACAAAGCTCTGTGACTGTTAATTAGGATTAATGAACTGTACAGCATCTGAAAACGTGTTGTTTTCTTGCTACTCGCTTGAAAAAGAGGGCGAAGGATGTTGTCTTCCGCACGACCCGTTGGCCCTACATCCATTTTTCTTTTTTTTTTCTTTTTTATGAATGCATCACACCAATTACAGGACCATTAGATATGTGATTGATACATTTGGCCTGTTTCGGATTAATTATGGAATGAGAGAACGATTCGTAGGCTACCTCCGAGATCCAAAGGCAACTGAGCCCAATTAGCTTTTTGACTGGTCAAGTCTGGTTAAATCACACCTGTAATTGGAGCTAACCTGATTAATGGCAAAGGTGCCAGTTTTCCGCCAATCAGCACGCCGTTGGCTTGTATACTTGTGCACTAGTTTGTGTGTTTCACGTGAGGAGAATATGGAATGATTGCTGTTGACCCGCCAGACTTCCGCCCACCACAGAAACTCTTAAACTCTTTAACTTTATCTTACGAAACTTTCTCTGCACATCAGTCTATTCTTGAACATGCCTTCTCACCTCAGCGTAGGAGGATCTAGTGGGCAAATCTGAATGAAGTAAATATGAAGACGTATTAAGACGCATTCTCAACTTTTTAACCGCAGTTAAAACAAAAGACAGCGCACAGGGAAGCCGGCCCGCTTGTGCGCACACACACAAACACGCACAGGCACACATTTACTGTACGTCTCAGATCGAGGTTTTTAATTTAATGAGAAATGTTGGATGAAGCTCCATGGTAACACAGATGAAGTGTGATGTGTCCCATCACTCCACCGCACACCATGTTCACTTTCTCTCTCGGCATCTACTGAATGGCTTCTCTGCTAATTAGCGACCACGGTTTAATCAACTGCAGCATTTTTATCAAGAAGAGAAAGGTTAAAGGTCACGAACCACAGGCGAGCACTCACAATATACACGTC
>CM031966.1:20927747-20947747 GCA_018749465.1 Paracanthobrama guichenoti | reverse complement strand
AAAAGGAAAAAAGAGACCCAAAAGGGCACAAAACAATAAAAAGAAAGGGGGGAAAAACCCTGTAAACAATCATGTTTTGTACCGTACGTGGATCTTTTGTGTTCCTTCAGTTTATTTTGAATAAATTACGAACCAAGAAATGGTGCAGGAGTCAAGTGCGAGTAGTTTACTACTTAGTTTGTATGAAAAAGCAAAACACAATAGAACAATAGCTAGACAGAACTGACATGTCACCAGTCACAGTCCAGTGATTTGTGTTTATTTAACAAGCAAATTAGCTGAGGTGGTGCCGATCGGGGGCTTCATCGCGTGTAAAAAAAGGAAAAGTCCAATCGCCCGGGCTCATTAGCTTCAGCTACATGTTTACATTTATAAATACACCCGTTTAATTGGGAGATCAAAGCGCCTCTCACTACCTTTTGCATGGCTGAAAGGGCAAATAAGTTGTGCCTCACAGATCTCTTTAGTCTACTAATTTGATCAAACTCATCATGTCTTTTGGCCCTTTACTCCCTATAAAGCATGACACTGGGGTGGATGAGTGTTGCTTCTTGTTTTTTCATATTTCCGTCGGTGACAACTGATGATCAATGAGCCGACCGCTCTGGTTTCTGGTCTATTTGAAGTGCAGCCTACTAAATCTTTATGTCAGCGATTTTAACTGCTTCATATACTTTTATTAAGCATGCAGGATGCGTTTGTTGGGTTGTGTGCTGATAATGTTGAGTTGTTTCATCCAGTACTCAAAGTAGACTTCAGATGATGAGCCTTTAAAAAGCGTCTGTCGGAGATGTAGCCTGCTCGATTTAGGATTTGTTTTTGCTACTTTTAATATGACAATAAAGATTGAAATTGTTGTTAAGCGGATAAATGGCATCTGAAAATTTCGCCACTACATGCTCAATGTGCCAGATGGAAAATTTGATGTCGTATTTGACTTTTTGCTTTAAAACGTTGGTCTTCAGCTCTGTTCTCTGTTGACTTTGGAGAGTTAACTTAAGTATTTAATACATGTTTTTCATAAGCATTTTTATATTGTTGCACCAAGCGTTTTATTGAAAAGATGTACGCTGAAACGACCTTGTACATAAAAGTTTATACAGCAGATATTGAACTAGGAAAATTCATTTTTATATAGTTGCTTAAACCACATATTTGTTTAAGAACAGTTTTATTTTTGTTCTTAAATTAAATAAATAAATTATAACAATAAAATAAATTATATTATTTTTCATTTAATTCATATTCAGTGTTTCAGTTTTATTATACAATTCATTTAATAAATTTTTTAATTATCAAAATTACTAAATCTCATAGCATTATATTGTATTGTATTGTATTATATTATATTATATTATTTTATGTTATATTATATTAATTATATTTATTATATTTTAGTGCTGTCAAATTGATTAATTGTGATTAATCACATCCAAAATAAAAGTTTGTGGTTACATAATGTGTGTGTACTATGTATAATTATGTATATATAAATATACACACTCATGTATAAATTTGTTACATGCATGTGTGTGTGTGTATGCATATATATGTATATATATATATATATATATATATATATATATATATATATATATATATATATATATATATATATACACTCACCTAAAGGATTATTAGGAACACCTGTTCAATTTCTCATTAATGCAATTATCTAATCAACCAATCACATGGCAGTTGCTTCAATGCATTTAGGGGTGTGGTCCTGGTTAAGACAATCTCCTGAACTCCAAACTGAATGTCAGAATGGGAAAGAAAGGTGATTTAAGCAATTTTGAGCGTGGCATGGTTGTTGGTGCCAGACGGGCCGGTCTAAGTATTTCACGGTCTGCTCAGTTACTGGGATTTTCACGCACAACCATTTCTAGGGTTTACAAAGAATGGTGTGAAAAGGGAAAAACATCCAGTATGCAGCAGTCCTGTGGATGAAAATGCCTTGTTGATGCTAGAGGTCAGAGGAGAATGGGCCGACTGATTCAAGCTGATAGAAGAGCAACTTTGGCTGAAATAACCACTCGTTACAACCGAGGTATGCAGCAAAGCATTTGTGAAGCCACAACACGCACAACCTTGAGGCGGATGGGCTACAACAGCAGAAGACCCCACCGGGTACCACTCATCTCCACTACAAATAGGAAAAAAGAGGCTACAATTTGCACAAGCTCACCAAAATTGGACAGTTGAAGACTGGAAAAATGTTGCCTGGTCTGATGAGTCTCGATTTCTGTTGAGACATTCAGATGGTAGAGTCAGAATTTGGCGTAAACAGAATGAGAACATGGATCCATCATGCCTTGTTACCACTGTGCAGGCTGGTGGTGGTGGTGTAATGGTGTGGGGGATGTCTTCTTGGCACACTTTAGGCCCCTTAGTGCCAATTGGGCATTGTTTAAATGCCACGGCCTTCCTGAGCATTGTTTCTGACCATGTCCATCCCTTTATGACCACCATGTACCCATTCTCTGATGGCTACTTCCAGCAGGATAATGCACCATGTCACAAAGCTCGAATCATTTCAAATTGGTTTCTTGAACATGACAATGGGTTCACTGTACTAAAATGGCCTCCACAGTCACCAGATCTCAACCTAATAGAGCATCTTTGGGATGTGGTGGAACGGGAGCTTCGTGCCCTGGATGTGCATCCCACAAATCTCCATCAACTGCAAGATCAAGAATCAATGCCACGTAGAATTAAGGCAGTTCTGAAGGCGAAAGGGGGTCAAACACAGTATTAGTATGGTGTTCCTAATAATCCTTTAGGTGTGTGTGTGTGTGTGTGTGTGTGTGTGTGTGTGTGTGTGTGTGTGTGTGTGTGTGTGTGTGTGTGTGTGTGTGTGTGTGTGTGTGTGTGTGTCAATATGTGTATATATATATTATGAATAGAACACATTTTTCTTAAATATATACATGCATGTGTGTGTATTCAAATATACATAATAATTATACACAGTACAAACACATATATTATGTAAACACAAACTTTTATTTTGGATGTGATTAATCGTTTGACAGCATTACTTGAAATAAATCATCTGAACAATGTTTTGAGGTATGGTAACCACAGTATAAGCAGAATAATTGACTCCAGGCCATTGAATTATTGAAAAAGGTTTGCATTCTCCTCTTCAATTATATTATATTATATTTATTATATTATATTATATTATTATTCATTTAATTCATATTCAGTAATTTTTATTTTTATTATATTAATTCATTTAAAAAAATCTCAAGGGCACTGCAAGTTGATGATGTTATAATCAATCATACAATAGGTTAGAATCCTAATGCTATAGACATTTAAGATAATGAATCAAAGCCAATGCCGAGACCCTCAATCCAATAACAATTACGTCCAAGTGAATGTTTATCCCTATCGCTGAGGGTGACAAATATATTGCGTGGTCTAATTTCAGACTTGTTTGTTGGCCTGCGTTCATTCAGCGTTCAAGGAGGGAACCCACGGGCCAGTGCTTGTGACTTCCCTTTTGCACCTAGAAAAGTAATTGGTGAATAGAACTAATGACCAAGCTGACAGACAATATCCCTGTTCATTTATCAAACACGGTTAATATCCTCCGTTCAGACTTTAATTTATTAAGTCTCTTTCAGGCAAACTGATCTTGCGCACTTCTCTGGATTGCAATCATGTTCAGCAACGGCCTACGAAACATTTCTTGTATAGTAGCTTTTGGTTTGCCATTTAAAATTTTGCATTTTCTTGTATATGTCTGTGTATGTCTGTTTTTTCCTTTGAAATATATTGTGTCCAAAAGCATGCGTTATGAAGTCAGTGGTTTATTGACTGCATGAGTTTCAAATCAATTTTTACAAAACCAACATTCATTTTCCATGATTCAGTGAATGTCATGCTTGCCTCTATTCCAGAATTGTTCCTCTGTCTTATTTTAAGCAGCATGAGGCCTTGAAACCTAAAGAGCTTTTTCTTTCTTTTATTTATTTTTACCGAAGCTGAATTCTATTCACACGAGTTAGTGGAATGAAAGGCAGTTGTATCGTATTGTCCCTCCGAGTCCTTTCACTAAAGGGAAGAAAGTTGTCACATGGTTTATCAAGGTTCTGCAAGTACAGATGTGTCTCTGGGACGTTGTCATGGATTCAAGGTTGCTTAGATTTTGAGTGGCAGCCATAGAGAGAAGATTACAGCAGTCGCAGAGGTCTTTGTCCGAAAATCTCAGCAGACATCAGTGCATGTACATTCAACACATACGTAAACGCTGACTGAACACGTATGCACATTCAAAAAAGGCTGAAGTAGCTAAATGCACTCCTTTGAGTTGATGTTTTTGTGCTTTTGTCTCTGTTCGAATCTAAAATCCTATACTTCTGTACAATGAAAGGGCGACCAGTTGACGTTTAAAGGGATTGTTCAGGTTCATATGAAATGTACTCACCGTCATGTCACTTGAAAATTGTATGTTATTGTTTCCATAGAACGCAAGTAGCTTGGTAGCACAATGTCCAGACTGCTCTTTTATATACAATGAAAGTGGATGGGGATTATAGCTGTAATGCCCCCCGAAAGACAAAAAAGTCCCATAAAAGTAGTCCATATGACTATTTTTCAAGATTTGTAATATGTTAGCTATTTGTGTGTGGAAAATGACAGTGTTTACTCTAGCAACATGAAAAAAAAAAACATGAAACTAGTCTCTTATGCTCACAAAGACTGCATTTATTTGATCCAAAATACAGTATTTAAAATAAGTGCTTTCTATTAAAAGTATTATTTAATAAATTTTAAAATGTAATTTATTCCTGTAATGGCAAAGCTGATTTTTCAGCATCATTACTTCATACTTCAGTGTCACGTGATCCTTCAGAAATAATTCTAATATGCTGATTTGGTGCTCAAGAAAGCTTTTTTATTATTATCAGTGTTGATAATAAGTTGCTGCTTAATATTTGTTGTAAAAAATACTGAATAGATATTTCAAATGAACAGCATTTATTTGAAACATAAATCTTTTGTAACATTACAAATGTCTTCACTGTCACTTTTGATCAATGTTATACATCTTTGCTAATTAAAAATATAAATTTCTTTACAAAAATAATAAAATAAAAAAACAAAAAAAATACTGGTGGTGTACAGGTGGGCATATAAACAAGATTTACGAGTTAACATCATAGACCGTAAAAAAATATGGACGTGTCTTCACTACCTTCCACTGAAGAAAAGTGAAGCCGCACACGTCCGAATATGGCGACGACATCTTGCACAGATTTGGGACAGAGTCTGCACAGTAGAGAGCAGGAAGTAGAGCCGCGATATCAAAAGCCCGCCCACACTCTCGCAGATGCAGAACAATTCATCATGTCGTGTGAAGTAAACAGTTATAGAAATGAAAGCTAAAGCTCTCGTCTCCTGCCGAAAATCCAGAAAAAAGTCTGTTGGTGCCTCAGTGACAACTTCACTCAGAGAAGCCGTCAATCTCAGCTGTCAATCATGACATCACACCCCCCGTTTTTATAGCATCAAATAACTAACTAAAACCAAACTTTAAAAAAAAAAACTAACAATTGAAATGAAAACCGCATGATAAAAAAAGCATAAAATGACAGAAACCATCTTTAGAAAAAAAATATTTGAAGTGTAATTTGATTATTTAGTTAATCTCACGTCCATTAGAAAACACAGAGGGGCGAGGGTTATGAGCTATACTGGGACTAACCACCTGGGGGCGATCAAGGCATTTTGGCTTCAGTTTTCAACACGAGTGCGGCACGCTTGGTTAACATTATATACAGAAGAAGGCAAGATTTTCAATGAAAGAGACTTAAAATTCAGCCCAATTTTTGTGTGTGTATGTTCCACATAAAAATAACATAATAAATGTTCTGACAATATAAGGGGAATTAGAGGATTTTTATTGTGGATGAACGATCCTTTTAACTCTTTCCCCGCCATTGACGGAATTTTCTGGCTTTCCGTGTTTTCACTGTTATGCGGTAGGGGGTGCTATCGCGCATCTTCTGAAAGAGTAGATCATCTCTGGATCAAAACACAGGAAAAAGAAACAGAAACAAGTGATAAAAGCATTGCTTATGCACATTTTCTCAGCTTTTTTTCAAAATGTTGCTTTTATTTTTTTTTTTATGAAACATGCCCACATATAAGTATTGATAAAAAAGAATGCATGAAGCTAGAATAAAACTAGATTTATTTTTGTTTTTGTTTAAAAGCAGAGGCTCTGTTCTTCCTTTTGATATATTTTATATTCAGATATTCATACCACAAAATATTCTGGGGGCCATGAAAGGTTAGTGAAAATTATCAAAAATGCTAGCGTTGGCTGGCAACTTTAAAAAGTAAAAATAAAAACACTGGCAGGGAAAGGTTAAGAGGGTCTAACAGCCCATGTTCTTTGCGTTTACAGCTACGACACATTTTGAGAGGATAGTTCACCCAAAAATAAAAATTCTGTCATCATTTACTTATCCTCATGTCGTTCCAAACCTGCATTCCATTTTTTCTTTTGTCAAACACAAACAAACATATTTTGAAAAATGCCCCAGTGTTTTTTTCTTCATACAATGAATTTCACTGTTGTATGGACCCCATTGTCTTTCAAAATATATTCTTTTGTGTTCCACAGAAGAAAGAAAGTCATACAGGTTTGGAATGACATGAACAAGATGGCTTACACACCAGAACTGCAGTTTCACTTATTTTCTCTCTTTCTCTTATACTTTTCTCTCTTTTTTTGTGGTGTATTGGCCTGGGTACACAGGAGAAGTGGTTTGATTTTTCTGTCATGGCTGTTTATAATGATTAATGCCCCGACTTGGGGCCACTCAGTGTAATTATGGTTCTTCAAGATTTTATTATTTTATTTGTCTGCTCTCCATCCTGCAGTGACTCCAAGGACCCCGCAGAAATCAGATACAGGAACAGAGCAAATGTCATCCACAAAAGCATGCACCTTTTCAGTTTTAATAGATATTTTCTTTTGGATAGCGACGGGAGGGCTTGTGAGAATCATTTTACTTCCCATGTAGAATCACTTTTTTAAATTCTTTAGAGTGAATTGCAATTACTCGTTATGTTTTAACACATCTATACATCATATAAGTAATATACACCGATCAAGCATAACATTATGACAGGTGAAGTGAATAACACTGATTATCACCTGTTAGTGGGTGGGGTATATTAGGCAGCAAGTGAACATTTTGTCCTCAAAGTTGATGTGTTAGAAGCAGGAAAAATGGGCAAGGATTTGAGCGAGTTTGACAAGGGCCAAATTGTGATGGAGACGCCTGGGTCAGAGCATCTCCAAAACTGCAGCTCTTGTGGGGTGTTCCCGGTCTGCAGTGGTCAGTATCTATCAAAAGTGCTCCAAGGAAGGAACAGTGGTGAACCGGTGACAGGGTCATGGGTGGCCAAGGCTCATTGATGCACGTGGGGAGCGAAGGCTGGCCCGTGTGGTCTGATCAAACAGACGAGAGACTGTAGCTTGATATTAGTCATAATGTTATACCTGAACAGTGTAGCATGCACATCCGTAGTCATTTTGCAGTGTGATCTTCATTGTTATTCCTTACGTTTGTGTGAGTGTGGTACTTGCATACTATAGTTATACAAATGCAGTGAGAGGAGACTAATCTCACAGATCAATTCTGGTGATGCAGGCTGTCTGGAAAGCAGGTACGATCCATGCAGAATGCTGAGCGTTCACCCAAATGAGTCTATAACGCATTTAACAAGCAAGACTCATGTTGTAATTTGCATTAGAGTAAGGCTCTGTGTTTTGTTTCATAGAAAGGCTGACACAAGTATTGCATGTGTTTTTATGTTACAGAAATAAGCTTAAAGGGACAGTTCACCCAAAAATTCTGTCATCATTTACTCACCCTCAAGTTGTTCCAAACCTGTATGATTTTTTCTTCTTCTGTTGAACACAAAAGAAGATCATTTGAAGAATATGGGTAATCAAACAGTTGATGAGCCCCACTGACTTCCATAGTATGGGAAACAAAATATGGGAGTCAATAGGCCAACCAACTGTTCTTCTTTTTGATTCAGCAGAAGAAAGAATTCATGTTTGGATCAACTTGAGGGTGAGTAAATGATGACAGAATTTTTATTTTTGGATGAACTAACCCTTTAATAATCTAGCTTTCATTAACTCAAATATTTTTTTCCTCCTTTTGTTCAGTTTAATTAATTAAAATCTAACAACACTTTTGACTATTTTTTGTCACAACTTAATTTCATTGTTCATTTGTGATTTAATTAAACCAGCATGTTTTGCAAGGGACTGCATTAGGAATGTAAATGTAGGGATTGATTGTTATTTTATGTGTTTTTCAGTAAAGGGAAAGACATGTTAGTGTTTAATGTTGAGTTATGTTGGACATTTAGGAGTTTCTGTGGTTTTGAATTTTGTGGTTATACCATTGAGTTGAAGAGTGGCGCTTGTGCATAGGCTGTGGGCACTCAGTGATCTATACTAATGTCAGTACTGACATCAGTCTTTTCTTGTTTGTTTGTTACATACATTGGGCCCTATCATACACCCGGCGCGACGCAAGTGGGTTTTTTTTTGGGTTTTTTTTGCTAGTTTCAGCCTGACGCAGTTATCATTTTCACGTTCAGTGCTGCATTGTTTAAATAGCAAATGCACTCATGCCCATCTGTTCGCCCATGGGCGTGGTGGTCTGAAAACGAGGTGTGTTCAGGCGCATTGTTGGCACATTGCTATTTTGCGCCATTGACCAACAAAAACCTGGCCTGAAGTCAATAGCACAGTATTTTTTGTGTTTTTTAAATAGCGCGTTAGTAATATGGGCCTATAGGCGAGGGCACAACACACGTACACTCTGCTTATTACACACACAGGGACGTGCAGCAGCACACACACATTCCAAATATGAAAAATAAATGGATTCCTCTTTGGAGTAGCGTCATTCTGCTCACAAATTCCTCCATGTAAATAATGAATCCGCCATGGTGCAAGTGCCACTGGCTTTTAAAGGGAATGGGAGATGAGACTCTGATTGGTTTATTGCACGGTACGCCCAAAACACACCCATGACTCATTAAGAGAATAGGTACAACTAGCAAAAGTCGTTAAACTAGCAAAAGTAGATGCACCTAAGTGCACCTGCACCGTGCGCTTCAGACCATGCGCTCAGATCGTTATAAAATAGGTCCCATTGTGTATAATGATGAACGAAACTGCTTGCTTAATAATAAGAAAATTAAATATACCCTAGTAAACTAAGTTAGACCAACATAAGAAAATGTAGTTTGCCAGAAATGTAATGTAGTTAAGTCAGACATACTAGAATAAATTAATTTGACCTAAATCAACTAAATTGTGTTGAATCAACTAAACTGATTTATTTTGAATGAACACAATTGTGTGTGTAAACTTTATTCGGTTAAATTAAGGGTAATTAATAAATTTTATTGTACAGTGTGGTTCAAGTAAGTTTTAGTTTTTTTTGTTTTTTTTTTTTTAAAGGTGCATTGTGTAATTTGTTTTTAAAGGTGCATTGTGTATATATCCCCTTACAGTGAAGTCGCCATTTTGCAGCATCATGTTTCTACAGTAGCACTAAACGGACAAACTGCTCTACATAGCGCTAACTACTCTCTGCTTTTTATGCTGTCTCAGATGACGGCATCTTTGTCCTGTGTCGGCCACCGTAGCTTCTCTATGTGCTTCGAAAGGGAAGGGTCAGCAGTTGCAATTCGCAGCCTCAACGCTAGATGCCGCTAAAGTTTACACACTGAACCTTTAAACACACTTTGACAAAATAAAGAGGAAATACTTGTAATTCGTTTCTTCACTAATCAACTAACCACTAATCATTCAGCAACAGATTTTACTGACTTTTTTGCAGTTTATGCAGCTTGAGACTATATATACACTGCTGTTCAAAATTTCTTGCTAAAGTTTGTTTTTGAAAGTCTTTTATGTTCTCCAAGACTGCATTTATTTGACCACGAACACAGTAAAACAGTAATATTGAGAAATATTATTATAATTAAAAGAAATGTTATATATATATATTTCTTTTATATAGAAATATATATTTAGGGGTGTGCATTTAGGGGTGTGGTCCTGGTCAAGACAATCTCCTGAACTCCAAACTGAATGTCAGAATGGGAAAGAAAGGTGATTTTAGCAATTTTGAGCATGGCATGGTTATTGGTTGTTGGTGCCAGACGGGCCAGTCTGAGTATTTCACAATCTGCTCAGTTACTAAGATTTTCACGTACAACCATTTCTAGGGTTTACAAAGAATGGCGTGTAAAAGGAAAAACATCCAGTATGCGGCAGTCCTGTGGGCAAAAATGCCTTTTGTTGATGCTAGAGGTCAGAGGAGAATGGGCTGACTGATTTAAGCTGATAGAAGAGCAACTTTGACTGAAATAACCACTCATTACAACCGAGGTATGCAGCAAAGCATTTGTGAAGCCACAACAGGCACAACCTTGAGGCGTATGGACTACAACAGCAGAAGACCCCACCGGGTACCACTCATCTCCACTACAAATAGGAAAAAGAGGCTACAATTTGCATGAGCTCACCAAAATTGGACAGTTGAAGACTGGAAAAATGTTACCTGGTCTGATGAGTCTCGATTTCTGTTGAGACATTCAGATGGTAGAGTCAGAATTTGGCGTAAACAGAATGAGAACATGGATCCATCATGCCTTGTTACCACTGTGCAGGCTGGTGGTGGTGGTGGTGTAATGGTGTGGGGGATGTTTTCTTGGCACACTTTAGGCCCCTTAGTGCCAATTGGGCATTGTTGAAATGCCACGGCCTACCTGAGCATTGTTTCTGACCATGTCCATCCATTTATGACCACCATGTACCCATTCTCTGATGGCTACTTCCAACAGGATAATGCACCATGTCACAAAGCTCGAATCATTTCAAATTGGTTTCTTGAACATGACAATGAGTTCACTGTACTAAAATGGCCCCCACAGTCACCAGATCTCAACCCAATAGAGCATCTTTGGGATGTGGTAGAACGGGAGCGTCGTGCCCTGGATGTGCATCCCACAAATCTCCATCAACTGCAAGATGCTATCCTATCAATATGGGCCAACATTTCTAAAGAATGCTTTCAGCACCTTGTTGAATCAATGCCACGTAGAATTAAGGCAGTTCTGAAGGCGAAAGGGGGTCAAACACACTATTAGTATGGTGTTCCTAATAATCCTTTAGATGAGTGTGTGTGTATATATATATATATATATATATATATATATATATATATATATATATATATATATATATAATAAATAAAGCTATTCAAAGCTGAATTTTCAGCATCATTACTCCAGTCCTCAGTCACATGATCCTTCAGAAATCATTCTAATATGCGCATTTGCTGCTCAGGAAACATTTCTTATTATTATCAACGTTGAAAATGTTCACATTTTTTCCGTATTTTCAGGATTCTTTGATGACTAGAAAGTTTAAAAGAACAGAATTGATCTCAAAGGCAAAAGTCTTTACTGTCACTTTTGATCAATTTAATGTATCCTTGAGAATTAAATTAATTTCTTGCAAAAAGAAATTATAATGACAATTTTTGTAAAGGAAAATAACATACAATAAAAAGGGCAAAATATAAGTATTTTTTGAGTGGTCTTAGATTATTATAATTTTTTTTTCCTGTACACATGGTTCATTATGTGTTAGATTGATGTATTAAGCAGCTTTAACCGCTCTCTTTCAGATCGTTTTCTTCTGATTGCACCATTAAATGTATCGCCTGTTCGTTCTTACAATCCAAACTGACGGTAAGGAGCTGCTTGCATTTTCCCTGCCGTTTTGATCTTCTGAAATAAGACAATTACTGCGGGATGCTGGATCTGAATAGCGAAGCATTTGATATGGTATTAGTTCAAGCCTGTGGTTTAATGTGCGGGATTATCGGCCATTGAGCAGTATATTCCGCACTTGATCTCCCCTGCGTGTCTAGAGAGGGGGAGTGCGAGAGATAGATGGGAAACAGCAGCGAGCATCTTCCTCGGGATAATGAAACGTGTAAAGAGAAACAGATATTCCGTTGCTGCATTTCAAAGGTGGTTTGTAAAAACGTGAAAATATGCAGATGATCGCAGTGAACATCAGTGCAGTGGTGAATTATGATCGTGTGCTCATGCTTCAAGATGCCATTGCTAGTATATAGTCTGTTTGTGTGGCGATGTGAGGTCAGAGTACAGTATATTCTCATTAGTATGTGAAAGCGTGTGGATGTGGGTTGTGATGTTAGCATGAGTGTGTGAGCTCGGCGGCGGTGTAGCCTGCTGCATTTTGATTAGTAGTTCTTGCATGTGTCCGCTTCTGAAAGCCTGTTTGTTGTACAGGAGGATTAGGGGCCTGTTGTGCTGTGATAAAACATTGTTAGCTCAAAAACACACATGAAATGGTGAGCAAGACAGAGTCTCTGTAGGAAAAGAAAAAAGAAAAACGGTCCTCCCTGCATTTCCTCTATAGGTCACAGCGTGCGAATGGTCAACAGACCCCAACAGACAAGAGTTCTGAGACCTTTGACGTGTCAAAAACCATCACACAGCCAAGAGGGTGTTCAGCCACATAAAAGGGTCCAAAAAGAGTCCAAAAGTTTGTGACACCAATGAAAATGCTTGCCTTTGTAAAAAAAAAAAAAAAAAAAAAAAAAGGTGCATTTTTTTCATGGCTACTCTTTTCAATACAAAGAAAATAAATGAATGCACCATAAAATATAATAAAAGTGGTTCACAGAAGTCTAGATTTAGTCTTTTGAGTCAGATCTTTGCAATAAATCACATAATCCAATTCACAAAACCAATCTGAAGGATTTATTTGCTAATTAGACTTCTTTTGATTCTTTTGAGTTTGATATTTTCAATGAATCAGTTGATCCAGTGTGCAAAACTGCTCTGTGTTGCGTCGTAAGCCTAAATTGATCGTAGAGACCATTGGTGGCAGTTGTTCTACAATCACCTTAGGCTTGCGATGCTTTTGGGAAACACAGCCCTGAATGATTTGTTCACTAACTGGACTGCTTTGAATCTTTTGAGTCAGATCTTTTCAGTGGGCCAGTTCAGTTCCAGATTCAGTTCACAACACCAGTCTAAATGATTTGTTCATAAGTTAGACTTTTGTTCATTTGAGTCAGATCATTTTCATGATTCAGTTGATCCAGTTCAAAAAAACTGTGTGAATGATTCATTCACTAATTGGACTTATTTTATATTTTTGTCAGATATTTTTAATGAATCAGTAGGTCCAGTTCGCAAAACTGTTCTGAAGGATTTGTTTGCTAATTGGACTTCTCTGTGTTGCTTTTGATTTGTTCACTCAAAAGATTCAAAGCAGTCCAATTGATGAACAAATCATTCAGGGCTGTGTTTGGCATAGTGAACAAATCATTCAGACTGATTTAGTGAACTGGATCAACTGGCCCACTGAAAAGTTCTGACTCAAAAGATTCAAAGCAGCCCTGAATGATTTGTTCACCAACTGGACTGCTTTGATTCTTTTGAGTCAGATCTTTTCAGTGGGCCAGTTGATCCAGTTCACTAAATCAGTCTGAATGTTTTGTTCACTAATTGAACTGATTTGGTTCTGTTGAGTCAGATCTTTTCAATGAGTCAGTTGATCCAGCTTACAACATCAGTCTAAATTATTTGTTCATGAGTTGGACTTTTTTTTTATTTGAGTCTGACTTTTGTTAATTTGAGTCAGATCATTTTCATGATTCAGTTGATCCAGTTAAAAAAAAAACTGTGTGAATGATTCATTCACTAATTTGACTTATTTTATATTTTTGTCAGATATTTTTAATGAATCAGTAGGTCCAGTTCGCAAAACTGTTCTGAAGGATTTGCTTGCTAATTGGACTTCTTTTGATTCTTTTGAGTTTGATATTTTCAATGAATCAGTTGATCCAGTGTGCAAAACTGCTCTGTGTTGCGTCGTAAGCCTAAGTTGATCGTAGAGACCATTGGTGGCAATTGTTCTACAATCAACTTAGGCTCGCAATGCTTTTGGGAAACGCAGCCTTGATTGATTTGTTCACCAACTGGACTGCTTTGAATCTTTTGAATAAGTAAGTCCAGTTCGCAAAACTGTTCTGAAGGATTTGTTTGCTAATTGGACTGCTTTGAATCTTTTGAGTCAAATTTTTCCAATGGGCCAGTTGATATTGTTCAATAAACCAGTCTAAATTATTTGTTCATGAGTAAGATTTTTGTTCATTTGAGTCAGGTCATTTTAATGATTCAGTTGATCCAGTTCACAAAAGCATTCTTAACAATTTTGTAGTAATTAAACATGATTTGATTCTTTTGAGTCAGTTCTTTTCAGTGGATCAGTTTATTCAGTTCACAAAACCAGACTGATTGGGTTCTTTTAAATCAGATCTTTTAAATAAATCAATTGATCCAGTTCACAAAATTGATCTTAAGGATTCATGCACAAAAGTCTTATGGACCACATTTTTGATGAACCACATTTTTGGGCCACATTCTTACGATGATTTTCAGGCCTTTTTGGAGCTTAAAAGCCTCAGTGTCCATTGTTCTTTGTAATTGCATGGAACATATTGACTAGTAGAATTCTTTAATATCTGTTTTTCAGCTTTGGTTTGTTTGCAGGTTAAAATAAAACAAAATGAAAAAGATTAGAAATCCCAGATTTTGAATGTGTCCTCAGACATTTGGACCCCACTGTAGGTTGAAACAGAAACCCATATAACGTGTCCATCCCAGGCAGGTTTAATCCCGTCTTCGGCTGGCTGGTGGCAGTCATGCATATTAACACTACGGTTTGTGTGGAGGAACGAATTTACGTCTTATGTCCATCGGCACTCATCTTTGGGAATCCAATTTACATTGAGATGCATGCTGGGAAGGAGAGAATGGGAAAGGGAGCATGTGTATGCGTGCGTGTCTTATCTCCCGTCGCTGTGTGCGGCACCTGTTTCAGCATGCCAGACCTCTGTCTTTGGGTAATTTTCATGGTTTCTAGTTGCTTAATATTAAACGTCTTGTTCCACCCTCGCCTGATAATCCAAAGCGCCGGCAGCCAAATGTTCCCTGGTCACGGCTTCATTAAATATAGACTTACAGATTGGCCTCGAGCTCATGGGATGGTTGTCTGAATTCCCAACAGAGTCTTCACTGGAGGGCCGCCACACTTTCATTAAAGAAGAGGTAACGTCTTCATCTTCAACCACAAGTCATGTATGAAAATGTCACTCATAAGAGTGAATCGCAGAACCAGACACTTGACTGTTTGAATATACCTGAAGGGAATATCTGCCAGCAGATTCTAACTGTCAATCCGTGGTCCTAACAGAACCTCATCTTGTTATCATTGACGCACAGAAATAAAAAATGTAAGGCTTGTGGCTTTTAGTCCATGAATGTATGTTAGCTTTGAGGTCCTCTGTATGCTAGTGAACATCCATGGAACCTTTCTATTGCACAAAAGGTTCTTTAGATTATTAAAAAGTTCTTCACACTAAGAAAGTTCACTGAACGTTCACTCAAATCATCATTGTTCTATGGCTGTCTGTGTTTTATCCCCTCTCTTTTATTGTCCAATAGGTGAAAATTGGAAGTCTTTTCATACCGCTTCTCAGCAAACTGTATGATTTGAGTTGTCACTCATGTCCACAGCACAAGCTACATGCCCGTGTTTAATATTTAAAGGGATAGTTCACCCAAAAATTTAAATTCTGTCATTAATTACCCTCAAGTCGTTCCAAACCGTAAGTTAAGATAAGACTTTCGTTTATCTTTGGAACACAAATTAAGATCTTTTTGATGAAATCTGAGAGCTTTCTGTCCCTTTGTTGACAGCTACTCAACTACCACTTCAAAAAGTTCATAAAGAGATTATAAAAGTAATTCATATGAATTGATACGATTTAATCCAAATTTTCTGAAGAGACACAATCACTTTATATGATGAACTGATTTTAGGCTTTTATTCACATATAAGCATTCATCAACTTACACATCTGTTGTGGTAAATAGAAGCTCAAGCATGTTCGCGTGACGTGTGAGAACCAATGAGGTTCATTCTCGAGTTACGCACCACTTTTGAGCTTCAGCAAGAACCAATGAGGTTCATTCTCGTGTTACGCAGCACGTTTGAGCTTCCGTAAGAGCCAATGAGGTTCATTCTCATGTTACGCAGCACGTTTGAGCTTCCGCAAGAACCAGTGAGGTTCATTCTCGTGTTACGCAGCACGTTTGAGCTTCAGCAAGAACCAATGAGGTTCATTCTCGTGTTACGCAGCACGTTTGAGCTTCTGTAAGAGCCAATGAGGTTCATTCTCGTGTTACGCAGCACGTTTGAGCTTCAGCAAGAACCAATGAGGTTCATTCTCATGTTACGCAGCACGTTTGAGCTTTTGTAAGAACCAATGAGGTTCATTCTTGTGTGTTACGCAGCATGTTTGAGCCTCCGCAAGAACCAATGAGGTTCATTCTCATGTTATGCAGCACATTTGAGCTTCCGCAAGGACCAATGAGGTTCATTCTCAGGTTACGCGCCACGTTTGAGCTTCCTCAAGAACCAATGAGGTTCATTCTCTGGTTATGCACCACGTTTCAGCTTCCGCAAGAACCAGTGAGGTTCATTCTCATGTTACGCAGTGCGTTTGAGCTTTTGTAAGAACCAATGAGGTTCATTCTTGTGTGTTACGCAGCACATTTGAGCCTCCGCAAGAACCAATGAGGTTCATTCTCATGTTATGCAGCACGTTTGAGCTTCTGTAAGAACCAGTGAGGTTCATTCTCGTGTTACGCAGCACGTTTGAGCTTCTGTAAGAATAAATGAGGTTCATTCCTGTGTTACGCAGCACGTTTGAGCTTCATCAAGAACCAATGAGGTTCATTCTCGTGTTGCGCAGCACGTCTGAGCTTCTGTAAGAGTCAATGAGGTTCATTCTCGTGTTACGCAGCACGTTTGAGCTTCTGTAAGAACCAATGAGGTTCATTCCCATGTTACGCAGCACGTTTGAGCTTCTGTAAGAACCAATGAGGTTCATTCCCATGTTACGCAGCACGTTTGAGCTTCTGTAAGAACCAATGAGGTTCATTCCCGTGTTACGCAGCACGTTTGAGCTTCTGTAAGAACCAATGAGGTTCATTCTCGTGTTACGCAGCACGTTTGAGCTTCTGTAAGAACCAATGAGGTTCATTCTCCTGTTACGCAGCACGTTTGAGCTTCTGTGAGAACCAATGAGGTTCATTCTCGTGTTACGCAGCACATTTGAGCTTCTGTAAGAGCCAATGAGGTTCATTCCCATGTTACGCAGCACGTTTGAGCTTCTGCTAGAGGTTTGTTTTTGCAAGTCAAACAGGTTCGATTGAGCTTCTGTTTGTTCGCTGATGAATGTTTATATGTGAAAATCCGTTCTAAATTCCTAAATTATATCTGTTCATCATATAAAGCGATCAAGTGTCTTCAGAAAATTTGGACTGAAATGCTCAATTCATGTGGATTAGTTTTACGATCTCTTTATGAACTTTTTGAAGCTTCAAATTGGGAGTTGTGTAGCTGCCAATGGAGGGACAGAAAGCTCTCAGATTTCATCAAAGAGATCTGACGAAAGTCTTATGTGTTTGGAACGACATGAGGGTGAATAATTAGTGACAGAATTTTCAATTTTGGGAGAACTATCCCTTGATGGTTGGAAGTTTGAAATCCCTAAACATAATATGGGCAATAGTAATAATGATTTAATTACTTGTAAGCATGGCCAATAAATAAACCTATATAAAAAGTCATTAAAATGCATTAAAAATGTGTAATGAGTAATACAAAAACAAACCACACATTTGGAGCCTCACTTCTGAATCAAATTTATGTTAATTAGATCACATTTTCAGTGAAAGAGTCTTGTCTTCGTGGCTTGAAAACTGCTCAAATGTTGTAAAATGAAGTTTGCCTGCCATTATTGTAATTGTTCTGTAAAGGCGTAGGTTCTAATTAGGATATGCAAATCGTCCTCTCACACTGTTAAATTATGATGGATGGTTTATCAGAGTTCAAAGGATTAAGCTGTCACTCCCTTTTGTTTGTTCTGTTGAGTTTATCGGTTCAATTTTCACAGCAAGAGAAGACGACGAAACACGAAATGTAATTTCTTAACCCCTTAGCCTCTTTGCACTGCGGTCTTAGACACATTGAATTAAAATGAGTCCCTCTTTGTCTTTAATTAATGACGCTTGCTAAGGATTAGAACAGACCCCTAACCTTCAGTATTAAACGTCAGCGCGTATCTCGTCCCGCAACTGTTTGTGCTCCAGACATGAATGATACCTCAAATCATGGCTGTTACAAGGAGGGTTCTGAGCCATATCTTAAGATCAGAAATTCATAAACTTTAGCAAGCAGAAAACCATTCACACACAAAAAAAGAAAAAATCTTCTTTATTGACATCTATGGTAATATTCATTGCACATATAAGCGTAGCAACTCCATAGCAATGCTCTTGTGACCACCCAAAGCATAGTGTCTGTGGATTTTTAAACAGGCAAAGTGTAAATATAAGCTCAGTTTGTCCTGTACACATAGGTTTGGAATATGATACAACAGATTTCTTGGCTCAAAATCCAGAAGGTATGTCTACACTAGTGAGAGCCTCAATTCATTGGCTTGGAGGAAGCTCACATCGAGGGCCAAAGCCATTAGCCAATAGTGGTTCACTCTATGGCATGATCCTCACGACTCTGCCAGCTTCATTAGCCGAGCTTCTAATTTACCGCGTGGACTGATTACTGTCTGGCCGGGATGACCTGTACTCTATATATCCAATCAGTGATGGATATTATAGCAGTTTGGCAGGGAATCCTTTGAGACTCTAATGCCAAGAGATGAATTTTCAACTGCAGCTTAATGTAGTACAGAGAACATCTATCATGGCTTGTGGGCATGCTGGCACTTTTGAGGAAAGACAAGCCTCTCTGCTACATGTATAAAATGTAGTCCGGAAAAGTGTGAGAAAGGGAAGATATTAGTGCGAACTGATGGATGAATGACTTTATTTTGTAATGTAAAAACCCCTTTTTCTGTGGTTCAAGTAGACTTCATTTTCCTTACTGCACGGCACAATTTCAAACGTGTATGATTAAATATGAATTTAGCTCCACTTCAAAGCCCCCTGGGAGAGGAAAGCAGAAATAACACTATTGAATTTATGTCATGAATTTCTGTAGAATATGGTCATAATTGTCTTCTTTATGTTGTTCTACACAGAAATTATAGCCGCGGAGCATATTTTATAGCAGCAGAGTCTGTTGGGATAGTTGGAGCGAGGCATTTTTGTAGGTCTGCCTCTATGGTGTAGGTCTGTTCCCATAGTACGCTAATTATTAGCCACTAATGGAGGTGTCCCGAGGTCATGTACCCATGATGGAGTCATTGTGGCAATCATTCTGAATGGTAACTGCTTAAATTCAAACATTTTCTCTTTTTTTCATGCAGGATTTGGTCACCAATGTGTCTCCACGTATAGTGCGTGGAACGACTTCCGGGCCACTGTTTGGACCTGGGCAAGGCTCCTTCCTCAACATTGAGCTGATCAGTGAAAAAACAGCTGCCTACTGGTGCCAGAGTGTGACGGAACTCAAAGCTGACTTTCCTGAGAATGTAAGCACAGATCACATGACTTGAACATCTAGAATGGTCATAATTTTAGGATATCTATTGCTTTGAATGTGTTTAAAGTGGTGGAATTACACTTCAGTTTGAGGCACAATGCGTCGTCTGTCTCTGTGCTCACCGAAAGCGAAATATCGCATGAGGATGAACGACCTCTTTGTGTCCATAGTTGACGTTTGATGTGCAATGTTTCCTCTAAGCTGTGCAGTTCTGATGTTGCTCCTGTGCAGACCAAAAGAAAATCCACACAGAGGACGGACTCAGAAATGTGTTTGAGCTTGAGAGCTTTTGAATCAGGCCTACATCAATGGG